>JAODTR010005252.1:20394-32691 GCA_025399935.1 Amblyopsis rosae | reverse complement strand
CACACACACACACACACACACACAAGGGTGAAACAGTAGGACAGAAAATGGACAAGCACATTCACCGTAATGCTTCCTCTTTATTTTTTAAACTCATACAATCCATAAGGAAAGAACTGCAGCAAGGCAAAATAAATTAAAAACTGTAAATACAGCAAATGTTGTGCGCTACATGTGTGTCTGTGTGTGCATCTACTGTGTGTGTCTGTGTGTGTGTGTCTGCGTGTGTGTGTGTGTGTGTCTGCGTGTGTCTGTGTGTGAGGCTGTGATGCATGTCGCTGTAGTAGTACCCAAATGCAGATGCAGAAGTGGCTGTAAGCCAAAAGACAAGCACTTACAAATGACAACAACCAACAAAGAACAGAGGAAACACAAGGTCTTAAATATAGGCCAGGTCCTGGAGGGCCGCTATCCTGCATGTTGTAGAGGTCTCCCTGCTCCAACACACCCGATTCTAATGAATGGCTCGTTAGAAGCCTGATAACAACCCAGCGGCCCTCCAGGACCGTAATTGAACAGCCCTGACATAGGGGAACATGGGAAACCAATGATCAAATCAATGGGGAAGACAAACAGGACTGGACCGAAACAGTTGGAACTAATGAGGTAACCAACTGCCACAGAAAGGGCGGGAGCAGTTGGGATGAGGAACAGGGGCACAAACATAAAGACAAGGGGGAGGAACGCGTCAATACAAAATCAAACATGTCGTTCTACAGCACTGTTCTGAGGAATAGCAGCCCACACTACTACGCAAATATCCCTGATATATGAACTACTGATTCATAGCTGCGCGTGTTTCACAACTCCATTAAGATTAAACAAATGAGGACACAGTGTGAGGAACAGTGCTCTGGGAATTGACAGCTCAATTCAATGCACAAACATAAACAGTGAGAGACACTATAGGGAGAGCCAGGCTTGGCATTATTGTTGAATAACTCACTGTTAGTCCTGCTGTTATAATTCCATAAACAAAACCTTTGAAATGTACATTCAATCCAAATAAATAAACATGAAGTTTCCATAGAAATGGACAATTCCTTCTTTTTAGACCAGAACAGAAATAAATACGAAGATGGAAAGAGAGACCAAATCCTAAATTTAACAGTATGTCTGTATGTATTTCATCACTTATTTTGACAACAATGGCCTCTCATTAAATATAACCTATTCTAAATGTCAACCATACTGTAAACACAAGAAAACACTCTAAATGTATTACAGTCAAGACAGAATATGATTTACATACATTAAGCAGTGGTCAATGTGTTTTTAAGTAAAAAGCAAAATTAACTCAGTATAACATGACATTTGTAAACATAATAGCATGAATTGGTACAAATATAAAAATATCACATTCACGTTTGATCTGGATGGTATGGTCAGATCAATTCTCAGTGCATTCAGGTATCATTGGCATTTCATAGTTAATACAAAAGAAACCACTCATCGGTAGGCTTTATACTAACAGTACGTGTTAATCCCAGTAGGCTATACTTTACTCATGGTATCAATGCTGCCTAAACACATTACTTAGTGTTACTGGCTGCAACAATCAGTGGCACATCAAGGAATGCATGTTTAATAACGTAAAGACAAATGGACAAAAGAATTGTAACTAGTCTGAACAATGCTTGTTAAGTTAGTTACAATTCTGTATGGTCACTGTAGGGAAACCCTCTGGATAGAACAATAGCTGGGTTGACATTAAATACAATTCTTCCAATTGAGACTTTTGGGTTACCTGTTTAAATGAGATGTCATCAAATAAGCTACAATCTGGTTTTTACATGCATCGTAGCAATTAATCGAAAAGATGGCAACATGCGCACATTATGTAGGCTCTGTAATGTAATGTGTCCCGCTAGCAAAAGGCGAAAACAGGCTAGCCTCTGTTGCAGGCTACCCGGCATATTGTGGTCAGGGAGATATCCATTTGTGTGACTGGTGGAGGGATTACCAACTCCAAATAAAATCACCATATTGTAGTTCCCATTCCATTATTTATCGCAATTGTTTTGTCCAGACTTTGTACAGTGGCTGTGCAGAATACTGCCTTGTCTTCAATCAAGTCGGAACTCACAAAACAACAGTAGGTTAGCCTGAATGTTATTACTCGGGGGATGTGCAGAAGAACGTAACCATTAATTAATCAAGTTTAAGGTTTACATGGTAGAATTCATCGTTCTGTTATAGAATGCTTTATTCTACCCCTCTGCTTCAAAATAAAATTTCTATCAGGTTGGACCCACTGGTGGCAGTGTTCGCCGGTGTGTCAAGGAATGCAACAAAAGGTAAAGTCAAATTGACAGAGGAGCTGAGAAACCTGCAGATATTCAATGCATGTTTATGGATTGACGCCAAGAAATAGAACCGCGTTCTAAACCTTGGCGTTGATGCGCGTCAGACTCCTCCAGTGGGCATTGCCCGTTAAAAAGAACTAGTCCTAAAATCCTGGGTCTCCCGACGTGCGTCGACGCCTTCAGTTGGCGGTGGTCTTTACTCTTCTGATTATGGTGTTTATATGGAGCATTTCCATTCAGGTTGGGTTTTCAAGCAGATTCCAATCAGACTATTAAGGCCGCCGCCCACTGAAGTTCGACGGTACGTCAAGGAATACAACATTCGAATGGTAAAGACAAATTGACGAAGGAGCTCAGAAACCTGCAGATATCCAATGCATGTTCACTGATTGATGCTTAATAGAATAGAGTTCTAAATCTTGGCGTTGACATGTGTCAGATCCTGTCAGTGGGAGTTGCCCATGTTAAAAATAATTAGTTCTAAAACTTTGGGATCTCTTGACACACGTCGACGCCTTCAATAGGTGTTGGCTTTTAGAGTACATGTAAATGCAGCTAATGTCAGTTGTGTCTGTTGGATTAGGTGGATAAAAAGTTGAGCCTCCAGTCCTGCCTCTTTAGTGTCTGAACTTCACTGGAAGAAAAATTGTTTCTCCAGAGTCTGGAACAGAAAAATATAAAGAAAGTTGTCAGGTTCACTTGTCAAGTCTATTTTAAAGTCTATAAAATACAAGTCTATTTTAAAATTATAGTGTTTACATTCATAGTTTTAGTGTTTACATTCACAGACATCCCAACTTTGACAGCCCTGCCATGTTTCAGCAGGCCTCTGGTCCTTATTGGCTGGGTAGGCCCTAATTAGGCTAACTAAGTGCAACTGGGCATATCACTTATATAGGTGTGTTGCAGCACACTGTCTGGGTGACCCTCCTGGCACCACACATGCTGGTGTTGGTTTGTTTCTTAGTTGGGTTAGTTTCTTCGTTGGGTTAGTTTCTTAGTTTAGTTAGCATGCAACACGCACCACATATATTCAGTACATACACCTCCAGACATTCACACCTCATTCTATGCTATTCTGTTTGTTAGTTAAGAGTTTAGTTTGTTTGGTTTATGGCCCATGAGCCAGGTCGTAAAACAACTCTCCCGGAAGTTCAGGGAGTCTCCCGCATATTAATAGCAGCTCCATGACGCCCGCAAATTGTATTCAATATCCCGGAAAAGCGAGAGGGGCCGGAGAGAGAGAGAGTCTGTTGCTGCCTTATCCTAGGCAGAAGCATCTTACATCGCATGCTGTATGTAACTTCTCCATGGCCATGCTTATATTAAATATATTCATTTAGACAACAACGACTCATAGCTGAATTATTGTTTTATATCAGGTGTCACTTAAATTAGGCTACATTGTGTCTAGTTAGCTCACCAAGTAAAGCATAGCACTTTTAACACAGATCGCCGGTTCAAATACCAGCCTTTAAAAATGTTTATGAATTTTTGGCACAGTGGACTGATTTATGTCTATAATCAAACTATTTTCTATCTAGGATTCTGAGTCTTGTGTTTGTCATCTTCCTCTTGACAATACCCTATTTACACTATTTTCTATGGGGTTCAGGTCAGGAAAGTTTGCTGGCTAATCTAGCACAGTAATCCCATGGTCATTGAACCAGGTGTTGGTACCTTTGGCATTGTGGGCAGGTGCCACGTCCTGCTGGAGAATGAAATCAGCATCTCCATAATGCTTGTCAGCAGAAAGAAGGATGAAGTGCTCTAAAACTTCTTGGCAGACAGCTGTGTTGACCCTGGACTTGATTAAACACAGTGGAACAACACCAGGAGATGACATGGCTCCCAAAATCATCACTGACTGGAAACCTCACACTGGATTTCAAGCAATATGGATTCTGTCTCTATACACACTTCCTCCAGACTCTGGGACCTTCTGCCAAATTAAATGCAAAAATAACTTTCATCTGAAAGGAAGACTTTGGTCCACTTGGCGACAGTCATTTTTCTCCTTAGCTCAGATAAGACACTTCTGACGTTGCCTCTGGTTCAGGAGTGGCTTGACATGAGGAATGGGACCGTTGTAGGCCATTTCTTTGATACGTCTGAGCATGGTGGCTCTTGACGCACTGACTCCTGCCTCAGTCCAATCCTTGTGAAGCTCCCACAAATGTTTGACTGGCCTTCCTTGACAATCCTCTCAAGGCTCCGGTTATCCATGTTGATTGTGCACCTTTTTCTATCACACTTTTTCCTTCAACTTGACTTTCTACAGTATGAATATGCTGGATACAGCACTCTGAACAGCCAGGTCCTTAAGCAATGATCTTTTGAGGCTTTCCCTCCTTGTGGAGGGTGTCGATGACATCTGTGTCTTCTGCACAACTGGTAAGTCAGCAGTCTTCCCCATGATTGTGAAGCTCACTGGACTGAGAGACCATTTAAAGGTGGACGCGTTGGATATTTCTGTATACAAAAAAAGTGCTTTGAAATTAGCAAGATTTATAACTAATATGTTTATGTGCACACATTGTTTCCCATGAACAATGTTGGTATAACTAAGATATTCGCTGGTTTTTATATGCCTAGAACGCTCATTTGTGGGCTTAGTAAGTGCGCAGATAGTCCGTGCGGACTGCATGCGTGATATGATATCGATATTTAGGATATTTATGTCACAGGCACAATCCGTGGACCCTCACGTTCCGCAGACATGTAAAGTATGCCTGGGCCTTTATGATGCACGAGTGAACTAAAGGTACACTAGTATGCCAGACAGGTACTTTTATCATTTATAAACATGGCATGTAGATTCATTTTCAGACCATAAAAATTTCTAAAACACTTGGGACGTTGTCGGTATTAACACCAGCATTGATGTGATTCATCACAGTTCAGTACAATTACAGTAATTTGTTTACAGCTCAAAAAACTAATTTTAGGGTGCAGTTACTCTTTAACAAATAAAACTATTATATTATAAAGATATTATGCATTATTGCCCTGTATTTATGGTAAAAAGAGCTTATCCTCACAGAGCTAATCGCTGACACTTACCTTCTGTAAAATACAAACCAGTTACTCTTTAACAAATAAAACTATTATATTTCAAACATATTATGCATTATTGCCCTGTATTTATGGTAAAAAGAGGTTATCCTCACAGAGCTAATCAGTGACACTTACCTTCTGTAAAATACAAACCAGTTAGTGTGACAAAGGACATCTGCCTCCAGGAAGGGTTATCTTATTTGTACTATACATTATGCCTCTTAATGTGTTTTCGTTTTTCTAATTACATTGTGGAGCAATTATGTGCGTGCAATCTCAATTTAAAACAGTTGGAGCTGCAATGTTGCTGCTCTCCCTGCCTTGGGCTTTCCATGTGTGCACATGAAAGAGCAGGGGGCTCCCAGAACAGAGCCGTACTGCCAAGTGTAATCAGCTGCAATGCAAATAAAATATTTATTTTGACTAATTGCGGTCCTGAATGAATTACCTGATGAGCTGTAGAGCAGGACAGGACTGCAAGGCTCTCAGCAAGGTCTCGGCTCCAAACACACTGATGCAGTTGGACTCCAGACTGGGAGAAATATCAGAATACAGACAGAATGTCACTTCAGAAATTAACTTCTTTTTCTTCTATGGCACTTATTGGCAGTTGGCAAACCATCTTAGAGGGGCATTACCGCCACTGACTGGACTGGAGTGTGAATCAGGAGATTGAGCAGAAAAAAAGAGACACATTTAATTAACTAAACCAGTGTCCTTTAAAAACTCAGACGTCACCAGACACCATACCCACAGCTGTCCCTAGAGTACCCAACACCGTAAAATTGTGGCACTGCGCCCTCTCTGAAGCTTGAACAAGGCGAGCTCTACTACTGCTATAGTGTGGACAATGAAGCTGTACATGGTCTACTGTTTCTGGCTGAGTACAGTACGTGCAGTTCCCAGTCGAGACCTGTGTGACCAATCTTAGATAAGGTATGGTTGAGACGTGTGTGAACTCAGTCGGGTGATGACAGCCCCCCCCCCCCCCCCACCACGCACCCAGCACCAACCTGTCTCTGTATACTGTACAGGTGTCTTCCAGTAACACTGTCATCTCAACCCTCCTGCTAAACAGCATGCACACACGTCCCAATAAATGCCTTAGCTTCAGATTGACTTAAAAATAGCATCCCATTCATCAACCAGCATTAGTCACAAGGTAGCCAAGCGGTTGTGTTGGTCACTCTGGCATGACCAGCACGCCCAAACTGACCCCACAAGTATTCCTTACTTTTTGCTTGTGCGTAGTATACAGTAGTGTTAGTGCATGTGTTCACACTGAACATAAACATACTCAAGTGTGGTCAGCCTCTGGCAGAGAGGAATAACTCTGGCCAACTCCACTGCTACATCATCTCCACAGCCATTCCATCCCATGCTATGCAGAGACACACAGACAGAGAGATGAGAGAGACAGGGACACATGCATCTATTCATGGGTAGCAAAGACGTCACTTCCGAGGTACCGGCCGCCATATTTGTATCCAACTCCGACTATTTCAGACAGCGAATACAGCGCATGTAATTGAGAGAAAGAAATAATTGGTTGCGACTTGGGATTCATTCTACATATTGAAATACCTTAGATTGTGCATAATAATTGGCTGTGCATTGTAGTCCAGAGGTCACAGTGGTATTTAAACAAGAACCCCAAGGAACCAAACTTGGAAAAAGTAATGTTTATTGCAGGAAGGGAAATAGTAATGTATACATTTGACATAGTAAGCAACTACTGCCTGTCCATTCTGTGGGGAGACCAAATATTATAGAGCGCAGTTCTCTTATCACAAAAGGTACGCTGTCCTTTTGTGGTCCAGCGGTTGCTTGGCAGAGAGACGGACAGTGGGATGATGTATTTGTTCCTGACCAGGCCATATGGATCCTCACGGCAGCAAGCCCACTTGTTGCTTCTTGTTCCACTGGATGTAGTTGTTGCTGTATTTTCAACAGTGCACAATACAGGCAGCCTACTTGTTGAGAGAGAGAGAGATATATGCATATGGAATAAACTTAAATGTATGCATACTAAGATATTGTCCAAACTGAGCAATTTCACTTTCATGTTTTCCTCCGACACATATTCCGAGGTGTAAAGGTTTCATATATATCTTATATTGTGATTAGTGTAGCCTAATACAACATTTTCCCCACAGGTAGCATATTAGTAGGACCCCCTAACACAGGTACATTATAATTTAAGCACATAATTACTAATATTGAGACTGGCATCATCTCAAAGCATTTATGAATTGGAGTCAATAAAAGTATAACAAGATTATGTTAGCTAGTTTACTTCACAATATTTGAATCTAACATTAGCTAACGTTAGCATAATAAGTTCATGGTGTGTTTGCATCATTGCATGATACTACTAATGTTAATACATATATGGAAACTGGTAACTATGTGTTAGCATTTGTTAGCTTTTTCCTGGCAAAGAAATGTTAAAGAAAAAAATAAATGATTAGGTAAATTGAGGTTTTACGGTACCGGAGTCTTTACTGCACAGTCTAGAGATCTTGTCTGCCAGTATCTTCTGATTGAAGCCAAGTAAACCATTTAAATTCTGACGATCTACCATCTTTATATTTAATACAACTGTAGTCCTGGGTTTCTCTGAAGACTAGTGTTACAGTCAACAACAAAACCCAACCCAGGCATACTGTATGAACATTTTGTTTCATGAATCATCTTCCTTCATTGTCTCCGATAGTTCCATCGTAGAGACGGAGTTCCTTTTCTTACATGACACAAATATGGCGGCGCTAACTTACAGTGACCTCACATGCATATATGAATATTGCATCTATTGTATATTTTTATTATTATTATTCAACCTTTATTTAACCAGAAAGGCACATTGAGTTTAGAAATCTCTTTTTCAAAAGCGTCCTGAACTCCTGGCCAAGGCAGCAGCAAGTCATATACAAAATACAAATGCACAATACAATACAAAACAATACAATACAGGTAAATTAGATAATAAATAAATGACAACATACGTATGTAGCAACAATTAACACAACACAGAAAAAGCGACACTTCAAGGAATCAGCCTCATCAAAGATTTACAAATATGTAGAGGGACAAGTTCTTTCAATATAAAACACTGTTGTATGGCCATTTTCAATCGTTTTTTAGTTCCCAATTTCTGTTATTGTTTATGTATTTATCATTCTCATTGTTAATTTCAGTTTTTCTTTTCTTTTAATACCATTTATGTTTATGTTTGTAAAGCACTTTGTGATATTTATATGCGTGAAAAGTGCTTTATAAACATACTTACTATACACTACACTATTATTATTAATACACTATATTCACTGTTTGCTTTGTTTAGATATTACAATGAGTAAATACTGTGTTACTGATGCACTGTGCTGTATAAGCTGCCGAACATAACACTGTTTGTATACTGTCAATACACCGCACAGGCCATAACAGTGTCTGCTATGAAACACGATCATTTCCAGGTCTCTTCCTAGAGTTGGGTCTGTCACGTGATTCCCTCACGCATCTTACCTGACGTCCTGTATGCCAGGGCTGTAGGCTAAGCTAGCTGCTACGGCGCACAACTCAGATGTCTGGACGGAGGTCAGGCTGAAAGGCAACATGAGTGTAATACTTATGAACACGGTAGAAAACATTGGCGTTAACGAAGCTATAGAGCCAAATAATACTATGTGTTGTGGTTACAAGGTTACAAGGCTTACTGGAGCTGGGTGAGATTCTGCATATGGCGAAGAGCCATGGACAGACTGACGCACCCCTGGGAGCCTAGATTGTTCTGCGATACACTAGACACACACACACACACACACACACACACAGGGCGTAAGTGTGACCAAGCTGCTGGGCCGCACTGCACAGCGGTCTATAACACATTGGGTTGCGTGTGACGCATGCTAACAGGTGAAGCGTACTCTATCACGGTGAGGTGTGTGAGCGAAGGCAGAACAACAGCCATCCTGGCAGCAGTCCGCTCACCGACATGGTTACTGGAGAGACTGGAAAAGAGCTTCCAATTGTAAACATTACCCATAAAAACAACGCTTTTAAGCAATATTAATCTTTAGTAAAAACATTGAGAAACAAATAAAAACTAAGCAAGCCTAGTTCAGCCAGCCACAGGCATGAGCCAACACCATAGGCTGTCTACATGGTGCATTACCGCCACCTCCTGTCTACATGGTGCATTACCGCCACCTACTGTCTACATGGTGCATTACCACCACCTACTGTCTAGATTAGAATGTAGCACATGCCCTTTTTAACAAAGTCGTCAGTTAGACAGTTAGGGACATTTGCTCATATTGGCCGGTCCTGCTAGACACAGTCTGGCAAAAAAACTATGATCATCATACTGTTATAGCTTTACATTGTAAAGTGAAGAAAGTATACAGTCCAGTTGCAAGTTGCATTTGTTTTTCACATATACTGAATATATCACCTTAATGCAGTTATTAACTGAAGTACTGAAAATGACAAGGCTGGGGTACCTGAAACTAGACATTTTGGAACACAGAATGGTCGATAACCAATTGGTTGTTAAAATATAGGATACGGTTTGTGTAAACAAAATGCAGAGGTGAAGCCGTGGAACCAGTACATGAGGAAGTACTTGGTGTAAATGGTGTTCTTACTGTAACTCTTCAAGTTGACTACAAAGCACCAAGGCATCCATCAGCTTTTCTCCTGCCTGGTCACTAATGTTGTTCTTTGACAACCTTAGACACACAAACCATTAAAATGCATGCGCAATAAAGTTACAAACAGTACAAACAGATAATTGGCTGAGATGAAACGTTGAACATAAAACCTAATGTAGGTAGTGCGACAAAACCTATGACATTTGTGTCATCCTTCTTATTTAAAAAATATATATTTCTAGTGATTCTAGTGTTTATATTTATAAACATTATATTCATAACATACATAAACAATACAGTTCAGTTGGAATTCCAGTATGGAGGCATATTAATCCCACCCATACCTGATCTTGGTAAGGTTTGTCCACTGAGGAATAAGACTGATAAGATGTTCCACCCCTTCATCCGCCATCATCCAGCTTTCCAACCTGGCAGAGCATAGCATCTCTTTGCTAAGACAGGGACTAGGAAGGGTGGCAACATGGCATACTGTACCGTATGCCTCAGACATAAATACACACTCTCTACGACACTACAATATCGACCAGGCATAATGTGTAACTCACTCAATCTCCTCCATGTGCCGGAGTCCTTCCATAGCTTGTAGAAGACCATTAACTCCAGGTGGACCTCTCCCAGTGTTGATCCTATTCAGGCTAGGACACACGCCACACACACAGTATTTACGACAACAGGTGTAAATTTAAATGAAGTTGTACAGTATAGGACCTTCAGGCAAATGGCTCCCCTTGAATATCACACCAGTGTTACTACAGCCAAGTATGTTTCTATTCATTTTCATTCAACACATTTTGCCATAAACCAGATTATATGTTAGAAAATGTAAAGCCATCCCTTTGTAACACAAAGTCACGTGACACTCTAAGGTCCTAAGCCCCGCCCCTTTACCTTTCACCAACCTTGTTAATGTAACTAGTTTGGACCAGAGCCATGTAAAGAGAGAGTCGCTTCATCTCCGTTCATTCCAATGGACCTTTTTTAACAGCAATGGAGCCTCAAAATAGTTATATATATATATATATATATATATATATAATAGGAAGTTATCTTAAATACTAAAATCTTTAAATAATATTTAAAATGTAAATCGGTGCATTTATTCACTACTAATTAGTATGTCTGTATATACAGTATATATAGAGTTACAGAGATATATATATATATATATATATATATTCAAACTGCCCACCAAGCACTTCCTGGAACTTTTTTTGCCATGTTTTGCCTCTCCATGAACATGTGACCATAGAAAATTTCGAACTTCCGTTGGCGTAACTCTGCTATTTCTATGGCTCTGGTTTGGACAAAACAGCTATTACAGGTAAACAGGAGATTCTGTCGAATTAAAAAATGCTCAACTGTTATTGGAGAACAGACAAAAAGGGGCGGGGCTTGGGATTGATCAATTGAAATAGCTAGGTAATAGGCTGGGTAATTGGCCAATGGCAATCATAAGGGCCCAGCCTTCATTATTACTGGTGTAGCTGACTGACAGGCCATACTGTATGTAATGTGGTGGAGCTACGTAGACTGTTACTAACTTCAGCCTGCGTAGTGAACTGGTCTGAGGTAATCCCTGGGCCAGACTCATGAGGCAGTCATCATCCAAATGGAACGAGTCCAAACTGGGGACGGACACACACACACACACACACACGTACGTTTAAAAAGCTTACGGAGCAAACAGATGTTAAGTGTGTGCTGAAGGTGTGTGTTTTACCATAGGGCTTCCAGCCTGGAGCACTGCATCAGAGATGTAACGAGTGCCTGTCCTCCAGAGACAGTCCACCCGTGGCAATGGGACAGGCTACGGAGAGAAATATGTCACACAGATATTAAGAATATAGGGTTAGTCATTCTCAAGAACGCTTGCTAACTTCTAGCTCAACTCAAAACAAACTCCCTCAGAAGCTCCGCCCTCACACATTTAAATGCACTGCGAAGCCTACGGCATTGCTGTCTATATTTTTATATTTTATTTTCAGCATTCACGGAGAATGGCAAGATACTTTGACAAAAATAATTATTATTTTACAATTACATTATAATAGCTGATTATACCTTTAAGAGATTTCTGGTTTTCTGGATTATTTATAATCAAATGTACATTTTAAAACACTTCTATGTATGGATCATGGGGTTAAAAGGTGTATCATTGTTCTTACTTAATCGATTTGAGCCTTCCCGAAATGCTCCGAAAGCTTTTGGACAGAGTCTCAGCTCCACTGTCACTGACCTGATAACCTGACAGACTGAGAGAG
>JAODTR010005252.1:0-20294 GCA_025399935.1 Amblyopsis rosae | reverse complement strand
CCGAAATGCTCCGAAAGCTTTTGGACAGAGTCTCAGCTCCACTGTCACTGACCTGATAACCTGACAGACTGAGAGAGGTCAAGACGCAAAGCGTGAACGTTTTGGGCATGTAGTGTTCATTATATGCATACTTTAAATCATGTATTATCTGGTGCATCGATTACATATACTCTGAGAATGTTGTATGGAGCATTCGGATAGGGTATATAAGTTCTTATCAAACTTTACCTGAGTGTGGCAAGCTGAGACAGACAGGGCAACACAGAGCTCAGAAACTCAGGAACCTCATTTCCTAGTGTGTTCTGGGACAAACTGCATAGAGACAAAAACAGAGCACACGAAATGGTATCATCAAATGCATTCAACCAGACAACTGTAGAGAGCGCACAAAGGACAGCAAGTTTCCGCATTCGATTGGCCGGGGGAAGGGAAGGGGGGGGGACTTTTCACCCGTTATGCAGACCAGAATGACTCAGCATTTCATGCAAGTCAATGTGGAGGTATTATTTCTCTCTGGGGGAGTAGAGGGATATTTTGAGTATAGTACATAAATTCCCAAGTAACCGTATTTCTGCAGCAAACTGTTTTGTGGTAAATTGACTTTTGTTGCAAGCCATCCATGGTAGATTCAGCTTTCATCCTCCACAGCAACATGCTGGTTGTGACACGCCCACTTAAGAGGCTGGAAGCGTTCTATTTTTGCTTCTATTGAAATGCATCACAGCGCTCCATCTTTGTTAATATTCCAATATCGTTGGTTCAACTGTCAGTCATATTGAAGTCATGTGATCTGTTTCATTCTTTCTTTGTGTAAAGGACGTAAAAGCAGGGGAATTTCTATTCCATGATGCAGAAAATACCATGACGCCTTGCCCTGCTTATGTTTGTTGGATTGAATAAAAGTTACTCACTCAAGCTCTGCAAGACGAGGACATTTATTGAGAATGCTGCCAATAGCCACTAGGTGGTGATCTTCCACTGCACAGCCCACAAAACTAAAGGAACATAAGGGGAATTTCCAGCAGTTACTATCTCCACACATTTTGGAAAGAGCTAGAAGGTTAACTTCCTGAGTACGACTGCATCTTTTAAACATCGAAAAATAAAATAAAAGGAATTCACCCTATTTTCTCTGCAGACATGTGGTGAACAGAAACTGTGTTGTCACTACAAAAACAAAAAACAACACAAACATTAAAACTAAATGTATTATTATTATTATTATTATTATTATTATTATTTTCTAACATGCAATAAAGACAAAATATATGTACATTTGCAATGATACATTCATGCAATGGCATTCATGTTTGGATAAGTGGTTTACAATATACATATTGCAATATAGTTTGTATATTTGTATTTGTCTGATCGTAATTATTATAATTGATGGATGCACTGTACCTGGTATTGCGATTAAACGTCAAGTGTAGAGTGTTTTGTTGTACCCTGTAATATGAATGCAAATATAGTGTATACTGTATATTACACAAACAATACACAATAAGCACTGTGTGTGTGTGCGCGTATGTGTGCGTGTGTGTCACCTGACAGAGCGGGTAGTGCTACAGCAGTTCAGACAGTGGCCCGACAAATGAATAGCTGCGTCCGATCTAACCCAGTGCTCCTCAATACTGAGAAGAAAGCGGTTACACTCTATGTAAGTCTAGTGTGTCAGATACTGTACGGCAATAGCTGTCCACATTAAAATGAATCAACACCATGTGTGTCTAACCAGTAACTTTATGGTCTCCCTGCTCTACCCACTGTGCCACTGCTGCTCTAAACTTAACTCCTTTGCCTAGCTGGTGGTTTTTGACACAATAAGCTATAGACGCAATGAGCTGGAAGTGTATATTTACATCGTCATTTTGCAGCCCTCATAAACAGACATGTTTCATACAATATTTGGTCTGGAACTTTTTCCAGCACAAACTTCCCCAAATCAATTGTACACATATAGAAGCAATGAAAACATATTCCCGGGGGGACTAATTTTATACTCCACGCTCATTAAAAAAGCTTTTTATCGTGACCCAATAACACCTGTCTGTCTGCTAGTTGTCCCGTAACCGGTTACTGTCACGCTCACCTGACCAAGAGCTTTCTGTCACCAGGATTGAGTAGCAGCACCAAGTCTTCAACAGAGCGAGGAACAAGCCCATTGTTCCTTAACCTGCAGACCCCAAATGAAAAGCAATAATAATAATAATAATACATTAAACTCATATTTCTCAATATATTTCACTCAGAGCTACCATTTAAAATCAATTTGTTTTGTAATTAATGGAGGGAAGAAGACAGAAAGAGAATAGGTGAGTTTTGAAGGCCTGTTTGAATTATGGTGTGTTGGTCTATTTTTACATTTACATTTTTAGCTTAATTTTCAGAACCCAAATCAACGAAGGGCTCTGGACACGCGCCGTACTCACTCCAGTTTGGTCAGGCCGGGACAGGAACTCACGATCTTCACCAACTTGTTCAGATGGTCGTCCTCCATCCTGCAGTGTCGAAGACTGCATGGCAGAGCGGGAGGGCGGGGAACACAAGGCAGAGCATGGAGATCATTAAATCAAGGGTAAAAGTCAGGCGTGGCAGACCTGTGTCAGCAGCACGCATTGGATCATCGCACCTTGTTCACCGCACACGACATGACCTCATAAGCTCCTGTTATATCCAGAAACCACTTCCTTTGTTCCTACCTCAGTGTTTTGTCAGGATGTCTGTCTTGCCCAAAGCAGATTAAGAACCTCTCCTCGGTCGTCAAGCTGAACAGAGACGAGTGGGGAAAAATAGAGTAGCAAGAGTCAATAAGTCACAACCTGCTATATTTAAGGCTGATGTTGCAGGTGTGGTTTTGCATGCATATAATGTGTGTCTGCTTGAGACTTGATATCCTGTACGGTATGCAACTCGGGTACCTGAGGTCCACCGACGTGACTCGCTCGCACCGAGTCAGACAGCTGACGAGCACCAACGCCTCGTCGACGCTCGTGACACTGTGGCTGACACTGTGAAAAGACGAGGCAGCGTTTTGACGGGTAACATACAGGCAGGGATACTGTAGTAACAGGTACTAGCTGACTAGCTGGAGGCAGGCTGGGGGGGGGGGGTTCTTACTTGAGATTCAGCAGTGATTTCATGCTAGGTATGTGCTTCACAAGTGACCTCAACGATTCTTCCCCGAGTGAGTTGTGAGAAAAACTGACAAGGAAAGACAAAAGCACAGATAACTCTGTCTGACCTGTCCAATTTTATTGTACGGTACTCTTTCCTGGACATGCACCTGTAATGGTCAGACTTACTTAAGCAGCAGGGGAGATGGCCAATGTACCAGTTTACTACACAGCTGGGCCATGTGTTTTGGCAGAATGGTGCAACCGGTCACCCTACAATAGAGAGCGGAAGGTTTAAGAGGTACTGTTAGGTGTATGTGTTGTGGTACGTAACAGTTCAAGAGAGGGATACAAGGACTGAACCAGTGACATTTCCTAATCAACTCACCTGAATGTTTTGTGTTGTACTTCGTTTGAACTAAACGTTTGTTAAAAGATGGGAATACAAGCATTATGGTTAACAGACTGGCCGATGGAAATGCACACGTTGACATTTCGTCATGTACAGCATGAATATGGTTGCTACCTTTTGTGAAACTTCAGCTTTACATTTCTGCCGCTGTCACTGAGAAAACAAAAGAAAAGCATAGACAATAATTAAAAATATATATATTTGACATCTAATCACCGGCAACTCCCAACAGACGTATTCATAGAGCATATAACATAATATGGTGGCAGATTCCTTGCGGTCTGACTTCATTGTGTGATGCTGATCAACCGTTTATAAAACGCTTACCTGATGTGAACCTCTGACAGGTTCTGATGAGAATGGAAGGCACCAGCCAGCAGAAGCACATCTTCCATTTTGTTGTGGCTTTCACTGAGACTATCACACACACACACGCGCACACAGACACGCGCGCGCACACGCACGCACACGCACGCACACGCGCACACCCTGTTCGGTTTCCAAGTAGTTTCGAACGTTTACTTTATTTCACTTAACCCTGGACGACCCATTTTAGTCCAAAGAAAACATCACTTAGCGCTCCAAAAAACACATTTGCAAATTTTTTTTTTTAAGACTACATTTACATAGCCAATGGGTTATATTGTCTTGCCATTGATAGTAAATATGTGTTTTTTTTTAAAGAAACATTTGTAAATGTGTATATTGGAAAACTAAGTGACGTTGCATATTCATCTCCTTGGGTCATACAGGGTTAAGAAGAAAGAACTTAGGTAGGTTGCCTCACTTGATTTCCTGGATACTTCGTAGTTTAGACAGAACGCCCAACAGCTTTTTCAGACTCTTGTAACCCATGAGGTTAATGGAGAGACTATGGAGATGAGTAAAACATTAAAGGAAACAATTAGTTTGAAATAATAGCAATCATATTTAAAGGTTCCAAGAGGAAACATGTGTGGCCAAAAAGAACGCCTCTTCAGTAGTTTGGAAGTACTGTTGTTGTACCAGTCCTATATGAATTGAAATAAATCCATATGTTGTAAGATTGAGGAAACGTGTTGTTTTTATTTTATTAATACATTTTAATGCAATTTTCCATACCTTTTGTGTTTTCAACATCACATTTTGTCAATATCCTGCAACCCAAGTGTGTGTGTGTGTGTGTGTGATCATACTCTAAGAGAGCAACGTCACATGAATGTCCTAAGCTCCTCCACACCGTCTCCATGTCGACAGGTCGTAGACTGCAGCAGGTGAGACTGACAAACAAACAGCTTCGTCATGGTCATCCTCCTCACACACAGTAAGCATAATTATGCTGCTTTGGATTCACATTCTTATAAAGAATCAAGTAAGCCCTGCCAAATGTCTCCACTGTCTCTGTCTCTTTTGGGAGTGTGGTGGGTCGTATTAGCTAGCATTACTCCCAAGTCCCTTCAACGAGTAAGAAACTACAAGCAAATATTACCCTGACACGCCAGATGGATTGTTCGTCACAAGTCCATCTGGGGAGTCCTCCATCAAAACAGTTTGAAAAGTGCAGGCACTTTCAAAAGATGCTTAAGAGTTGATTGGATGAACCATCTGGTCGTTTTCACTGCCGGCACACCTAAACCATGCCCGTATAGCACCGTTACCTGATTGGTAAGTTCAGTTGCAACTCGGACACATTCGCAACAATTTTATGAGTTAAATTAAACTGGTAAACTGAAGCTCAGTTTCAATCTGGCTAAAATCGGGCTAAGTAAAGATGGATTCAAACAAAGAATGTTTTGGTTGGTGGAAAAACAGTCATATCCATGAATTACAAACAGCTATTACATAGAAATAAGTTATTGTTACATTTTTTTTGCAAAATGCACCACTCAACGGAAAAGCAAATAGCCATGTTTAAACTGTGTTTATCCACTCACCAGAGCTTCCTAGCTATGTGCTGGTCTTGTTTCTGCGCCCTTCCAGAAAACACAACACGCACACTGTCAGGATTCACCGGCCTGGAAAACACCAAGTTAAAGCTATAGTCATTTATTATGGAAGAAGCTAGTTGATATTTGAGCTCGATCAAAACAGAAACACCTCTCCCTTGTGTAGAAGTACTGGATTATCCATAATACACATTTTTTTGATTTGTTTATAGATGTGTGTGTGTGCGTGTGTGTGTGTGTGTGTGTGTGTGTGTGTGTGTGGGGGGGGTTATCTGCAACTCTGCTGAGGTGCAAATAATTAGGCATTTATTTAATTTCACTATTTTGCTAATAATGCTTCAATAAAGGAAAATCTTTGCTAACCCATTCTCTGTAGTTGTTTGAGTCATCTGAGGAGTTCCACTACACCTGACATCAAGCTCCACCACAGCGGGACAGGAAGACATCAGCGCTACCATAACCTGCAAACCCTCCGCTGTGATACAGCTGCCTTTCACACTGAAAACACATGATGAATAAAACACAAATAAAACACAATTATACGTTCATCAGCAACACACATCATCACCGCCAAAGTCTTGTCACACATGCATTCATCAGCCCCTTACATCGTTATATTGCTTAGGCTCTAGCATACACTTAGAATCTGACTATATAATAGTAAGTAAGTTAAGTAAAGTTTATTTATAGAGCACCTTTCACAGACAAAGCATAATAAGCAATTTGCTAACCTGCATTAATGTAGTTTACTGCAAAGTATAATGAGCTGAAACAGGTTTATATGTCATATTATAATAGAAAAAGTCCAAAATATGTCATTTGTATTACAATGTAAGGTAATACAATGGGAATATTTTGATTCAGCCTTACATCACATGGTTTGTTATTTTCAGGTCAGGCAAGAGTTCAGTCAGAGCTCTGAGTGAGTCCAAATCCATCTGATCTCCGGACAGACTGGGGGAGACACAAACGCACACACTTGATGTTGTATATCCACTGAGATGTGTGTTACAACATTGACAACACAACCAGGTTCTAGTCAGTAACAAACAATGTGTGTTGTGTTGTACACTATGAATAATAGAAAATAGTATAGAGATTCAGTCTCAATATCTCATATTATATGCCTGTATTGTTATTTTTACTATATCTCTATGAGACTATAGAGATATTTCATATCTTTCAGTCTAAATATCTCAGATTATATGCAGATTAAATGCTTATATGCATTTTACTGAACATCAAGAGCAATGTGTGAGTAGGTCTACATACTCTAGGACAGAGAGGGCATGGCAACACTGCAGAGAATGTCCTAGTTTGTGCATTTTATCGCTGTTCCATGTCTGGTTCACCAAGCTGGAGGATAAAGATAATAGACAAACATTAGTGCCCAGGAACCGTAACGATGGTTCCCACCAAACATTAGTTCCCAAGACTGTAACGATGGTTCCCACCAAACATTAGTTCCCAGGCTAAAATTGTATTGATTATTCCTATGGCCATTAATTATAATGTGTCCCTGTGTACAGGGATATTAATAAGAGAAAGGATGCCTGGACCATGGTGTTTGACATTGTTGATGTTCCTGATGAGTTGGTGCATAGCCTAATCGATTTTATATAATATACGACATCATACATTTGCTGAAAATCCGAGCGAATGACATGCGTTGGTGCCAAAATAGCAATTTTTTTGCACAATTTTATAACTGCAACTAGAACAGTGTTTGTTGCTCCCTGAGCAAGACACCCAAACCCTATACTGCTCCTGGTGGTCAGGTGGCGCTTTGCATGGCTGACCCCGCTATTAGTGTACGAATGTGTGTGTAAATGGATGAACATGAGTCAATAATGTATAGCGCTTTGAGTGGCCAGAAAGTTGAAAAAGCTTTTTATGCAGTCCATTTATTTACGGTAATTCTTAGTATACGTTGTAAATTAAATTTATAGAGCTTTCGAGGAGTAATAAAAGTCCAATATAGACCATTAATATGTGTCCAAGCAAGTTAAATATCACCAGGTGAAGACAAAGGTACAATTCTGGGAGCCATGCTATTTTGGAAGCAAAGTTTACTGGTTGCCCTAATCAGAAGCATAAACAGTAGGGTTATTGTGTAAAGATCATACCTGACCATTGGACCACAACTGCTTGTAAGAGTGTAGATAAGACAGAGGAAATGATACAGATAGACAGAAAGATAGAAAAATAAATTAATAAAATGTTACTGTGGGTGAGTCAATACAGGAAGCTGGATTGTTTATGCATGAGCAAACTCCTACCTGGTTTCTGAGGTTTGGGAGAAAGTTACTTTAATGTCCTTCATTTCACTGTGAACAGATAATCCATAAATCATTACTGTACAGTATATGATTAATTTACAAAGCAGGGATTGCTGAATATATTTAGCTTTAATCATATAAATAATTTGATTTTTATTTAGTTATTATATAAATATGTTTATTCAATTTTAAAATATGGAAATGTATGTATGTGTGTGTGTGTGTGTGTGTTTGTGTGTGTGTGTGTGTGTGTATGCGCGTGCGCGTGTGCTTTGCCTTACTCTGCAAAGATATGATCAATGTTCCTACAGTCACCAGTCCTCTCTATCAGATAGTTCATGACTTCGGGGGACCTACAGTTGCGACCCAGCCTACAGTGGGTAAAACACACACACACACACGCACGCACGCACGCACACACACACACACACACACACACATTGTAGAAAGGCACATGCGCAATGATATATGAAAACAAATCCAAAGCTCTTTGTGAAAACAACTGACTTTAATGAGAGCTGATATATATTTAGCATTTTTATCCAAAGCAACTTACATGTTTGTCAATAGATAGGCAGGTCATGCATCGGCAATTGCAAGTGAACAATATTCTATCAGAATAATTACAGCATCGTGTCGCCACGACTACTACCATGTAAATATCATTCACCAGTGTACTTACAACACAGCAGTCAGGCTGGGTATTCCGGCGAGGATGTTAAACGTCTCTCTGATCCCTTTGTATTTCAGGTTGTTGTCACTCAGACTGGAACGCATCATCATGTCACAATACAAAACATTACGTTGCATCACGTCTATTCACAGTGCTACTGTGCGCACCGTTTCCTCTGATCCCAGCAGGGAACACAGTTATCCCAGTAGGGAACACCGTTATCCCAGTAGGAAACAACCTGTTAAAGGTACTGTATAGTCAGTCATTCTGGAGAAAGCTTGTTGATGTTTGAACTCCATCAAAACAAAAACACCTCACCCGAGTCAGATGCTCCGCCCCAAAAATTTGCAATGCCATTTCTCATTTTAGGGGCGGAGCTTCTGACTCGGATCTTCTGACTTGGGTGGGACATTGTTGTGTGGTGCGTTCTGCACCACTTTGATTGTGTTCCCATTTACGGCGCAAGGGCAGTGCAGAAACACCAGATTATTATATCAGCATGCACACAGGCAGCGGGCAGCTAACGGAACGTGAGGGGACGTTCACAACATTTACAATTGCTTACAGTCGCTGACTATGCCTTTAAATACCCTGCACACTGAATTTTAATGCAACGACACGGTACTTGATCTCATTGATGAGTGGACATTTCTGTAGCGCGCTGACCAGGGCGACGGCACCATCATCGCTAAGACTGGCACCAGTGTACCTGAGAAATAGGAACAAGAAATCAGTCAAGAGTAGTAGTGTACAGTATGCAGTGTAGTAGTCAATGACTAGATTACAAAGAAGCACTTTGCAAGTTAGACCTCCGTAACCGCGGAGCATTTTCACTACCAGTCCACTACCAGTTATGGCGACATGTAGCATGCTGTAAGCATCGTTACCGGACATTTTGACTGTAATTCATCAGTATAAAGTACACCGTACACTTTTGTAATTCTGCTATTAAGTACCAAAAGAGGCAAACTTGCTACTAGGAAGCTTTATTGCCATTATTCAGGGAGCAGCCAAACAATGTTAACCAAACCCAAATATTGACCAGCGAGGAACAGAGAAAACACAAGCAAGTACACCAGGGGGCAAAATGAACATTGTAAAAGTCCAGAACAAAAAACAACATGCGGACTGTGAAATCATAAGGAACACAGCTGGATAGGCAATTAGATGACTCACTCCAGTTTCCTCAGCTTTTGCAGTTTTGGCAAAATGGAGGATAACTTCTCCGCAAACTTGTCGTCATACTTTCGGCTGCGAAATCTAAGAAATAATCAAAGGACATTTTAGTCAAAGACAATTCACATAAATAAATCTACAATTCCTTTTATTAGCGGCTTGCCCATATAGATCAACACATACAGTAAATACTCTGAAATATGTTATAATAGCATTCTGTGCGTGTGTGTGTGTGGGGGGAGGGGTGTAGGTTTATACTGTAAATCTGTACTGACGTAAGGCAGGTCATGTTTTCACAGCTGGACAAGATATCCAAGCAGTCCAGCTCTATTGAGCATGCCCCAAAGTCCAAACCAGCGGCTTTGTCTTCAGCGGAGCCGACCACAAAGGCCAGCGCATCCATGTCCCGAGGAAACAGACGGATGTTGCGTAGCTCCAAGACGGGTCTCGTGCAGACAACCTTTCTGGCCAGCTCCTTGTCCTCTGTCTCCTGGACGTAGTGGCAAAGCTGTAGGAGCTGGTCGCGTGGTGACAGACAGACAGACAGACAGACAGAGGTAAATACAATTTTGCATGGAGTTTGCATGTCCTCCCCGTGTCTGCGTGTGTTTCCTCCGGGTGCTCTGGTTTCCCCCACTATCAAAAATCATGTCAGGTTCACCCTCCAGCCAGTGTCATGTGACCAGTGACACTGGCTCCAATCAGGAGTTGGTCCCCGGGGCGCTGCACAGCGGCTGCCCACTGCTCCCTTGAGGGATGGGTTAAATGCAGAGGATGAATTTCGCAACATGCATGTGTATGTGACAATAAAAGCACCATGACCTTTAAATGAGCCGTTACATATTTTTTGCACATTCATTAGTGTTGTGCATTCTTTTTTTTTGTGTAAGCCCCCCACTGCTTGGTAATTGTTTGACTCAAATAGATTGATGCACATGCTTTAATGTAAGTACTGTATGTGAAACTGTAAACCACTTTTGTTTATGTATAATTACATTTTTATTTAATTTATTGTAACTATGTTCAGAAAATAAAATAAAAAACCTAAGTGTTACAGTATGTGTTATTCAAAGTATGATCTGTCACACTCAAAATGACAACAAAGCTAAATCAGAGGTGCGTTAATAATTGACGAACGTTTGCGAACAGTTGCGAACATTCGGGCAGTTTTCCACTTGCTTTGAAAACACGGGTATTTTGGCTAACATATTGACGCTGTATGGATGAAGGGTGACAGTTTAAATCAAATAATATTGGAATGTTATATAATGTGTTGGAACACAAAACAGTCAAATTTCAAGTTCAACGCAAATGCGTTTGCCACGAACGGTTCCCTCAGTTTGCCAAATTTGAACGCTCAGGTTCTCAACCTTACCTTTGGTCCAGTGAGGCCGGCAATACACAGCTTTTTGAGGCGTTCCACAACCAGACGTTGACGACGTTGAACGAGCAGCCGGGCTACGTCAGAACAGCCGACTGCATGTCCTAGAGCTGTCGAGCAGCGCGGGGTGGTCAGACCACACATGTACATCGGCAGGGAGTCTGTGAAGGCGGTCTTTGGGTTGGCCCGGGTGGTCCAGCGAGAGGTGATGTTGAATCTGTAGGAGGTTAAGAGGCAGGAGAGACTGAGTAACTTCAGTGGATCGAGATGTTGAGAAACAATGTTTCCTGTTAAATGGCCATAATGGGCGTGGACATTTTTTAGCCTGTCCTTTATTGTCTATTTTGTAGTGCCAACTATTATTTTACAATATTTCTTTTTGGTTTTTACATAAATCTAGACTGCTGTGTAATGTAGGCATGGCAATGTTGGTTGTTCAAACCTATGTTTAAGCTGCGCGTCAGTGACATCATCACTGGTCATTATTTTGAGTGCTGCCAGAAACTCTTGTAGTGTCACATGGACAAAACAGTAGGCGTGGCCCAGCATCCCTTCCTCATTCCTTAACTCCACCTGGTAGAGAGCGTGCAGGGGAGAAAAGAAACGTGTCGACAAACATCCTTGTTAAGGAGTCGAACACACATTAACATTTATATATGGCTGAGATATTGAGACGTACAGTATTATACTATCACATAGGTTGCCATGGGGACATCTGACAATTTACATGTGGGTGGAACGGTAACCAGATATGGAAACGTCTCAACCAATCCAGTGCCTTGTTAAGACAGTTAAATGGGCTGTGATTCAAACAGGAATCATCACCAAAGGATTGGTGTAGCAAATACACTTTAGCCAGTCCATTTTAGACACGCACACGCACACACACAAAACCTGGTTTTACCTGCGTGAAAAGTCCTGCCCTAATGGAGAAGTTGAGAACATGTGGAGAAACATCTGACTTCATGAAGATAGTCTTGCTATCCTCTAACCCTTTCCAGGCCAGTGTGCTTAGCTCACATACCTCCATCCAGGATGCGTAAAGCATCATAGAACTAAACAGACATAAAACCAAGCAATGTTTGTGATTTACAAATAGAAAATCGTCAAAGGAAAATACTTAGCAACAGTTTCACTTCAAAAATAACAACACAGAAATGTAAAACAACATACATAACACAAAAGCGTAAGGTGCTTGCACACTGCCCAGACTGTGCCTAACTGACGTAATGTTCTAAAGTTGGCAATAGTTGGTTGCAGTTGCAAACCAACTGCATGTACAAACTGTAACTGATAAGTTAGACCTCGGATAATGCTATGTGTAAAATGGGGATGTTTTATGGCAAGTTGGGTTTTCTCTTACCACAACTCTGCTTTAATCGCGTTCCTATATCCAAAAACTACAGCAAGATGAAGTGAGTAATGGACAGTTACATAGCCTCCTAGTCACCTTCAATGAATAGCGTGTGCGCTAACAATGTACATGACAAGTTGCCAGGAGAACACCATCGTTTGTTGAAAAACTGTGGAGACGTTCCACAACTCGGCCCGACCCGAATGGACATGTCAAACTCGAAAAACTCCACTTGATTAACACCAACTTACATCGACTGATATTGATCCAACAGCTGGTCGACATTTGTCGGGGCAGTGTGCAAGCTATTATTAGCCTTTTCCATCGGCTTGTGAGCCTCTAACCTCTGTGGGAGCGCTGCAATGTCTGTGGTTGACCCCCTTCTCTTCATTTCACCGATAGTCCCTCGGCTCAGAAACGCTGTGAGAACAGTGAGGTATACCTGTGTACACGTGGTGGGCAGTGGGAGTGGCGAGGGTGGTCTGCTCCTGTCATTCATCACATTGCCTGTCCACGTCGGAACGCCAGACGACAGCACTTGTCAATATGACTTTCTGCCACTAGATGTCACTTAAAGCAGGACTTTAAAGTGGCACTATATGATGTTAAGCCACTAGATGTCACACTAAGCGCACCAGCATCAAACATGCATCACTTACTATACCTTTAATGTTACAAATATAATATAGATCACATTTAACCTGGTCAGTAAGTGCCACAGTGTTTCATGACTTCATGACTAAATCCGCCACCTAGATACAGTACATTTGCCATATACAGGCCATCGGGACGTTTATTCGCTTTTCTATAGCGATAATTGCTCACATCCATCCGCTGGTCTGTCGTCTCCACTTCCTGCCAGCAGCGTGTGCTCCAGACAGATGCAGCAGAGGTGGCAGAGGGCAGGGATGGAGGACATGGCCTGCAGGTGTCGACTGGACAGCAGAAGGTCCAGAGCTTGCCGCCCAACAGCGCCGTCACTGCCCTGGTCTTCATAGGGAGAGATGCAAGCGTTGGATCGTTACAACAAAAAATGCGTCAAGGAGCTGAGCTAGGGGAGGGGAGGGGCTGAGAGGGGGACCCCCATTAACATTAACGTTAACATTTGAATGTGATGACGTATGAGCGTACTAAGTGTACCGTTGAAAACCAGCCATGTCATGGGGTGATTTTAAACGGAAATGACGTGAAGTTCCGTTATTAGCCCTTAAAATGCAGATTTTTATAAAAACGGAAATTTTGTCAATAATAATAGCAGCAGCATTGATGTGTCTCATCACAGATCAATCCTGTCACTATGTTTACAGCTCAGAGAACACATTTTAAGGTGCATTTACATTTACCATATGGTGCTCCCTAAAGCCCCTGACACGCTGCAAGCAATCCGCTCGTCGCACATCGCTTTGTAGATGAAAATTTATGGCTTATTTAAATTTCAGGCTTTGGTTGCCTAGGTATCCCTCTCGTACAGTATATCTCGCTAGCCCCCCGCTCTCCACATTGGACACGCACTGCCAAGACTTGGGATAGTTTTGTGTGATGCGGTCTGCGCCACTTTGTCCGTGTTGATTTACAGAGCCTGGGCCGTGTAGAAACACCAGATTATTTTTTTGACACTGAATGGCCAGCTAGCGGGCCGTGAGATATTTTTGCATTAGCTTACAATCGCCGACTCCACTGTTTTAGAAAGGTAATTGGTTCAGACGCAATGTCAATGGTTCACCTTTATCCGCGAAGTATCTGTGGACATACTCCTTGACGCCGTCATCATCCCAACCCTGCAGCAGCGCGACATTGTTGGCGACGCCCTCAATATCGGAGACGTCACGTTGGCGGCACGTGACCACCAGAGTGCACCCTGGGAGAATCTGACGATTTAGCAAAGCAGCGATGAGCTCCGCAATAGGCAGTAGCCTCTGTGAATCTAACAGCATGGTGGCCCGCTGTGGCTCCACCCGTATCTTGCTGTGAAACTCATCGTAGCCGTCAAGCATCCAGCAGCTTTGCTCAGGGTTGGAAAGGAGGTAGTCCAACACAGCTTCCTGCAACACACAGCTTAATGTGAACATATGAGAATGATAAATAGGGTATATCAAAATAGTTCCCTGTGGAATATCAGTGGATTCTCTAACCGGGATATCTAACTGCATACCTTCTCATCATTGCCCCCTTGTGGGGGAAGATAGTACTGGAACAGCAGCTGAGACAGAGATAGTGGCTGGGACACCAAGTTGAGCTGGCGAAACTCTAACAGGATAAAGAGGTATGAGGATGGGATGGGGCCCTGGGTGACAGAGAGAGAGGAAGGGGGGAGAGAGAGTTAGAGAGAGAGGGAGAGAGAGACGGGGGGAGAGAGATAAAGAGAGAGGGAGAGAGACAGAAAGAGAGAGAATCAGAAAACATAATCTAAAGTGTCAATAACTAGACATTGCATGTTTCTTGATTCAAATCTAACCAAATCAGCTGTCAGAAGGAAACAACTGAGGCGATTTGACCACTATTGTTTACAATAGTCTATTGTTTCTCCTAGACCACACCCCTTAGGAGAAAAAGTACAGGCAACACATTCATAAACGTAAAATCATAATATTAAAAAGTATCTTAGATTGACAATGATGATTAAAAATTTATAAATAAATAAATAAATAAATAAAAAGGGAATAAGAACATCAGAATTTCCTGTTTATTTCTTTGTGCTCAAATATTACTCCTAATATAAATATATATTTTTTGAAATCTCAATTAGTTTACTTTTGGTTCTTGTTATCACGTTAACTGAATATTTTGAGTGACTAACACGTGAATGAGACTGAATCCATGTGTTTTCAATAGCTTACTCAGAAAGATAGAAGACAATGGTTATTTATTTCTAATTACTTAAGAATACAAAAAATATTCTATTTATCATACTGGTGTTGGATTGAATTATCTTTATGATGTATTACATTGTGTACAGAATAAATTTGTTTGGATTTCCCCTCATCTGGTTAGGAACACAATTGCTCTCGGCACAAACTATTCTTATTACCAAATGGGTACTGATTGGACCAGCAGTTCTATACTGGATTTTTATGGTAGTTTTGAATTGAGGGTTCCCAGATTGATAAAGCAAAGCATGTCTCAGAAGAGGAGATTGTAAAATCAGGATAGTTTTAACCAGGCTAAGCTTTGTAAAGGCTTAGGTCTGTACAGCATTAATGAAAGAGTAGGGCTGTCCCGAATACCATTTTACAGGTTTCAAACGACTTTTCGAATACTCTCTCAAAAACACCATTAAAAACATTCAATTAATATTAAGAAGTATAACAGAAGTAATCTTTGATTCTCACATGGCACATAATGGCCACTTTGATTGACATGTCAATTGAGCCAGTCAGAGCTGTCAAATAGCATATACCTTCTTAATTAGCAAATAAGAGTGTGTGTTGTATGAATAGCCTTGCTCTCGTCTTACAAACAGAGCCAAATGCAATCAATTGTGTTGATGACACAGTGTAGGGCAGGCAATTACATTTCAACATGTGGGTTTATATGGAGACAGTAGGGATTCATGGGAAAACATGCATGCATAATGTGAAAAAACGAATACTTGAATCCCAATATTTAAATCAAATACATAACCCAACGAACGAATACCAGAATAATCTTTGGGGCCAGTCCTGTGAGAAATGTGACTCTACCTTGATATTCTGCTCCACCCTGCTGTACCAGTGTAGCTCCTAGTATGATCAGTTACTTCATATCCATGACACAGATGATCTCAAATACAGATCACTGTCAGATCTTGTTGTGTGTAAATAAAACAATCATACACATTTTTTAACAGCTGCTAAAATGTACCCCCTTCCAACACAATTTATCTGTTGCGGTTGTTATTGTCATTATGCCAATAGTCTACACTTTGAGAACATGATTTAAAGTTTAAGTTAAGTTAAACGTGCATTGTGCTGTAATTACATTGCATGTCTATTGTACAGATTCATATTCAAGTATGCCAAATAAAAAACAACAATGCAGGGACCCACCAAAAAGACATATTATCAACGCAATGAAAGAATATAAATCCTTGTAAAAAAGGAAAAAGACACAGGCAGGTACAGGATATGACATCGAAATGAAACTGAACTGTGCTCGTAACCAGCGGTCAAAGGGAGGTTACATCACAGCCGTACTTTACAAATGCAGGGACTGCATATATTATAGTAGGTCTATTCACTACTACTGTATGTACTACTACTGAATGTGAAAGTATATACCGTACTATTATATATTATTATTTATAATCTATAGACTAATATGTAATTTCTGGTGACTTTCCTTTAAGAATATGCATGTACTGTATGTGCAGTATACATACAGTATGTGTGTATGCAATAGTTTGTTTAAGTTGCTTTGACGACATACTGTAAGTAACTTGAACAAACCCTCTGTGACGTCACCGATATAGCTTTTCTCAAGAACAGCTTTGAACACAGTGCTGTGCTAGCTGGCCACTCCACCTGTAATGCCTTCCTATTCATTATAATGGAATAAATGATTAGCTATAGAGACCAAACCAGTTTTTTGAACCAGGTTGTAAACATGTTTATGTAAATTAAAGTCAAACATTTTAACATGGGAGTCCATGGGAATTGAAACTTGAAACCTAATTTGATTTCTAATGTAATGCAAAACAAAAAGAAGAAAAATAAGAATCCTATTGGCAAATTTTCATGTGTATATACGCACTTGCATGCACACACTATACAGAGCAGAATACCCCTATCCGGACATGCCAGATGGATTGTTAGTCACAAGTCCATCTGGAGAGCAGTGCTTAGAAACTGTCTGTAAAGGGCAGGCACTTTCAGAAGATCCTTGGCAGTTGATTGGATAAACAATCTGGTTGTTTCCACTGTCGGCACACCTAAACCACGCCCGTATAGCTACCAATACGACGCTGATTGGTAAGTTCAGTTGCTACTCAGACACCTTTCCAATGATTCCTAGGCTTTCCAGACTGATTCTCGAGGCGAAATTAAACTGAAGCTTGAGGCTGGACAGGATCTGTCCAGCCTCCATGTGCATTGTGTACCACACAAGACCCTATCTGCATATGCAGGGAAACCTGTCCTGCAGGTGCAGCCATGCAACCATATTTTTGTGTTGCTATGTTATCACGGCTATGTAGATATACAGAATACGGTGACCTGAAACCACCAATTGAGAACCTCCAGTGCTGAGAAAGTAATACAATGCGAAAGTGCCAAAACCTGCAGTTCATCCAATGGCCACTTGAGGCTGGCTGCAAAAGAGACAATTCCCATGTTGAAATTTTTGACTTTACAGAAAAAAATTAACATGTTTACAGCCTGGTTCAAAAAACAAATTTGGTCTCTATAGCTAATCATTTATGCCATTACAGTGAATAGCAAGGCATTACAGGTGGAGTGGCCAGAGCTAGCACAGCGCTGTGTTCAAACTCGTTCTTGAGAAATTACATACAGTATAAAATCTATGGAAATATCTGAGAGAGCAGAAAGACCTGTGCCACATATTCAACAAAGGCTGAAGAAACAGTGAGACGGAGACATGGTATGGATAAAGGAAGGCACCTACCGTGTCCTGGGCCCAGTGCCGTCCCAGACAGGACATTACCAGTGTCTTTCCGGATCCAGGCGGGCCCAGTAGAACACTGACCTGTCCAGCACAGTTCTGGAGAAAAGACTCCAACGTCACTCTGGCATCTGGAGCCCCATAATCTCTATCAGAGGCTGACCGTTGGCAAAACAAACATGAAACAAGCACATGTGAATATCATACCATATATATATTATATTATATATTATATATATATGTATAACCATAACATAACATACCATACCAGAGCTACTGTATGTGGATGAGAAAAATATAACAGGTGCTAAAACAATTCCTTACGCCCAAATTCCACTACTGTTAATAAGCTAATGCTACAATGCTTTCAGTTGATGGTTTAACTAAATGTATTGTATAAATGTGCATATTAATTACATGAAATAAACTTGAGTGTCTTTGAACCATTTTCACTTGGCACAATGCTAAAATAACAGACACACTGTAGTCTCTTTGGAGCATTAATTCAGTAAGTTGGGATATAAATACATACTGTACATAGTTAGTGTACTCAATCTAGACCTGTCCTCGCGTTCTTGCAAGACCATTCTCAGAAGGACACTTGGCAAGAAGGTATCTCTCAAGAACACAAGTATGTACTTAGCGTTCTTGGAATTGACAGTCTCTGTCTCACTGGGGATTTTATTTATTATTTGGTGTAGTGGACTCAAACCAACCTGGGGTCCGGTTGCCCCTCTCTCCTGCTACAGGTTTTTGATCCGGTCTCTCCTTGATTCTGTTCACTTGTCTTCCGACCCACACATTCTCCGGTTGGACATCCTTGAACAGACGCTCACTCAGTTGCTCCCACCTCCGAAGAAGAAAGGTCTTCACTGCGGCACTATAGTTACCCCAGTGGTCTGGAAAGGTAGTGTACATTTGTTAAATTACTATATGTTGTTGACTATCAATTATATAAACATTGCCTGAAAACTCAAAATGCAAGCATGCACAAGGTGTGTATGTGCGTGTAAGTAAATAAGTCAAGTTTATTCATATTGCAAAGTATATTTATTTTGCGTCTTTCACAGACAAGAAGGGTCAGAAATTGGCTTACAGTAAAAAATGTGTGTGTGCGTGTGTTCACGTGCATGCGTGTGTGTGTGTGTGTGTGTGTGTGTGTGTGTGAGAGAGAGAGAGAGTGAGAGAGTTGTACCAATTCGTTGCCGTTTGATGATTTGCTCTCCTGAATAAGATGGCAAAGACTCTGAAACAAAATGGAGATGGACCTGCATGTGAGCCTATGCTATGATTGTGCTGCAGAAAAAGTGTTTTGCTACTGTAACAAGATTTTGAGCTAGCTTACAAAAATGGAAGTAAAAGATCGCACACACAGGGCAACATGTTTAATTTAATTTAAGCAAGTTTAGTTTAATTAATTTAGTTTAAGCGAGACGAGTTGCAACATTGTATTGTGCCGTTCCCATAACTTCCTGTTCCAGTACCTGTTGAATTGTCATTGTATTTCAATACCTGAGCACAGGCTGGCTCAAGCAATAGAAAAGTTACATAACATCAACTCAATGGCCAAGACCTCATGACCTGACATGCCAGATGGATTGCTCTTCACAAGTCCAACTGGGGAGCCGTGCGTTGAAACTGTCATAACTGTCAAAACTGTTAAAATTTGAATTTTGATGGATTGGATGAACCATCTGGTCGATTTCACTGTCACCTGAACCACGCCCGTACAGCTGTCAACACGACGTTGATTGGTAAGTTGATTTGCTACTTGGACACATTCGCAATGATACCTACAGGTTATCCAGACTGATTCTCATGGCAAAGTTCGACTGAAGCTCGCGTGACCATCCTGAAGGACCTCACACACACTCTTCACGTGTACACGTTCACCGTACCTTCGTTTGGCATGCCTCCAGCTGCTGATATGAGTCGGGTTTCCAGGTGCATCGGGATGTTGTTGCACAACATACAAATGGACTGTAGAAACTTCCGGCAAATCTCAGCACTCGTCGATCCCAGGTACTCCAACATTTCTCGCACGCAGTCCGGTCCAGCTGGAGACGAGGTGGAGAACTGGTGGATATGCTGGTGTTGGGGATCACGGAGCATCAGGTCACACAACTTTATAATGGTAGCGGGCATCTGATCGTGGAGGACACGGGATATCTCTGTGGACTCCTGGGCCAAAACTGAATGTATATCTTCCTCCTCCTCAAGGTCAACCTCCTCCATGGTCAGTAGTATCCATCAGCTGAGAGAGACACAGTCACAGGATGGGCACAGCACGAACACAAGCACACGCACAGACACGCGCACACACGCACGCAGACACATACACGCACACGCACACACATAGATATATATATGTATACTGTGTATG
>JAODTR010005251.1:0-11512 GCA_025399935.1 Amblyopsis rosae | reverse complement strand
AGTTATTTGGATTTTTACAACATTATTTTTTAAATACACAGTCCTGAAAAAGGGACGTTTCTTTTTTTGCTGAGTTTATATTAAGTGTTTTAGCATGGCTTCAGCTCTAGCTGGTTATACTGGTGCTCTACACGGCGCATTCAGCTCCACTACAGGTAGAGCTGAAGCAGAGGGAGGGTTCAAGTGATTTTGTTTGTTGTGATCACTTTCGTCATAAGGAAGTTGATGTGATGGATTTGGGTTAGGAAAAAAAGAAGAAACAGATGCCTCAAAGAGATAAACAGAAGTGTCCCGTCAGTTTTTGAATGCTTGCATTTTTGCATGCAAGTAAGTAAAATTGGTCAAATTACGTGACATTATTATAGCCGTCGTGTATCAGTTGCTGGCCGATCAAAAGGTAAAATGCGCAACTTGCCTTGTCGCCATTTTCTTTCTTAAAATAAGGCCACGCTTTTGACAGTTAAGCGTGATCCATCTTTCACATTGTCTATATACATGTATGCTAGGTTCTGAAATACACTGCAGCGATGACGCGCATAGCGTGATAGGCAGATGGCATTTAGGCAGATAGGCAGAAATTGCATTTTGGAACCGACTAGCAGAACCGAAATATTATTTATTTTAAAGGTACTCTGTTCTTGACATTTTGTTTTCGGTTCGAACTTGGAACCGAATTTTGGTACCCAACCCTAGATATCGGACCAGTTTACTTCCACAAAGTTACAATTTTTATTTAGTAACATAAACGTTAGATATTTGGAAAAGGACATATACCATATTTAAGACGACATGAACATGTTATCCAGAAAAGATTAAATCAAATGCTCACGTTGTTTATAATCTAAGATGTATGACATTAAGTGGTTATAGACTACCATACACAAGTTCAGGAACAGTTTCCTTGGTTAATCTAGGCATACTGTAAATCTAAAAGAAAAATGAAATAACATTTTGTCAGAGACGATCACTTCTCACTAGCTGGAATTTAAGACTGCAGAGCTTAGAAGACAGCTTTTCAGCATTTGGATGCAAGGTATAATACTTTAAATGTTTTAGTATCAGTACTGTAAATATGTGTTGACAATTTCCAAATCACAAAAATGAAATGGCCTGTACATATCAGCCCTTCTTATTTAACATCCCTTCTATTATTTTCTTAGTTGTCTTGTTCAGTAGGCCTGTGTTGTAATATATAAAATATAGGTGTTGATTTAAGGCAGATACAGTAGTATTTTAAACATGGTTACATTGTTTTTGCAAAATGCATGGTACTGATTTAGTGTGTTGATAGCATGTGCATATGCAAACTACTTTGCAATGTATATTGACTATTCCATTATTCCATAGTAGCCTACAGCACATTAGCATATTAATGCAGATCTTGTCATTGCTCCCCCCTCCCTTTCCCCAGAAACAACTTGTTGGCTTGTTCTGGTTTTTATATCTGATTCTTTGGTTAATCGTTAGACAGTAATCAGAAACATCCCTATGGTACCTTACCGGTATAGCTAACACTAGCCTAGCCTGATTTTAGTTTATTGTAAATCGGAAACTTCCAATGTAGGCTACTGTAACGTTACGGTACTGTTGATAGATACTGGTCTGTAACAAGTGAATTTTGTTGAAGTTGATTTTGACAGATGAAATATATCGCTACAGTAGGCAGTCGTCTCCTTTGTTGGTGAACATGCTTAACCTCCCTTCACTACATATAGCAGACTATTTTTTACTCCATCTTGAGGATATCGCATTTAACCAAAAAGAGGCATCTTGAATTTAAAAAAGCATATTCCAGCTCATATTGCACCTAACTAAAGTGACCCGTTTTACATAATGCGGAAACCCCTATCTGTTTTAGCTCTCTTTTCAGTATGGTTTTAAGTCATAATGCATTTTATATTGTACATGTACAATCAACACTTCATCACATTTAAATTACCACATAAAGTACTTTTAAGTGGATATATATGAATAAAAGTTTATAAGTATTCAAAGTTACTTTCATAGTACTACAAATTTGTAGCCATGCTTATTTCTGATTGGCCGAGAGCGTAAACAGCTTTAACTCACAAACGTTGGTCATAGGAAGTAGGCACATCATTGGAGTCCGTAGAAAGTTCTCTATCATTCTTTTGTGATTTTTAGCTATGCTTGGTTATGATTGGCTGAGATCTTAAATAGCTATAACTCACAAACTGTTGGTCATGGGAAGTAGTTAGGCACATTATTGGACTTGGCAGAGAATCCTGATTGGTGCTTTGTAGCCATGCTAGTTTCTGATTTGCCCAAAGCTTAAAAAGCTGTATCATTTTAACTGTTGGTCATACAGAGTATTATGACATATTCGGACTTAAGGACTTGAGTAAGGAGTGCTCTGTCGTGGATTGGGACTTTTAGCAATGCTTGTTTCTGATTGGTTCAGATCTTAAACGGCTGTAACTCGCTAACCATTTGTCACAAACTACTTAGACATGTCTTTGGACTCGGCAGAGTACTCTCACATTTTTGTGATATCAAATACTTTATTTTAATCAATTTTACTTTGTGTCTTACCTTGTTTCCACAGGTTCTCTATTAGGCCAGTTAATACATATAGCTCAGTTTTTCATAATATAAGGAGAGAGGGTGAGCAGAACTAATATGTTAGATTTATGTCCTGTCAGACCTCAACACCTAATGCCCTTGCAAAGACAATGATGTAAAACATGTCTGAGGAAAATACATCTTTGACCTCTTGTGCTTTACCTCTGGTCTCTCTTCCTTCCTCCTAGGTCATCCAATCAGACTGTGCTGTCTGCTTGACCCCTATCAATGCTGCATGTAGCTTTAATTATTATTATTCTCCGCTAAAAGTGTTTGGCCAGCCAAAACTGTAAGGCCCACAAACACCAACTTCACCACATGACCACAAATTGCCCCCACCACTCAGAGCCCCAAATTCGAGGTACTGCGCCTATAGGTGGCGCTATAGCAATCACTTTGGCCTTTTGACACACATCTCCAAAATGGCTAGGCTTATTTTCAAAATTCCTTCTTCTTCTCATTCTCTCAAGTCTTCTGCATATTTTATTCACTGGTTCTCTGCTGTAAAAATAAATGTCTCCTTCCACACTATTTCCAAAAAACTGCTAATTCAAAATGAACTAGTCTGAGACCGCTCATCCAAATCTCACATTTTTTAGACATCATCTAGAGACCATGGTAACAGAAACGTATTCACAGAATTTTGATTTAACACTTCGTTCTGAAGTTGATTAAATCAACTTTGACAGATTTGCCTATAATTTTTCACTGACCTATATCTTCTGATCCCATGGTCTGAACATAAAAATGTTTTACATGCACTTTTAAAATCTTTAGACTATACCCAAATTTCGTAACATTTCGCCCATAGGGGGCGCTACAATTGCCACTTGTCGATATCTCAAGAACCTTTAAAGTAATAACTAAAATGTTTTGTTCAGTTATACCTTAGGCCATTTGCATATATTTCCTATAGTGCCAATTAGCTGGCACTATAGGAAAAGAAAAGTGTAAGAAAAGTAGTACAAAACATTAGGACAAATAGCCAATAGGTGGCGCTACAACATACACTTTTACATTTTAGTCCATATCTAAAAAAGCACTGGACCTAAATTCAAAAGGCACTTAAATTAAGTTTCTACGAGTTTTTACAAGCCACATTTCCTGTATTTTCACAATGTATGAAAAACCAATCAACTAGTCCTAGACTGCTACTCGGATTCAAATGAAATTTTGATTATAGCATCTACAGGCCAGTCTGATCACAAATTGTTAAAAGATTTTTGATATATAAAACCGTTTTGTTTATTTACTCAGTCAGTTTTGTTATGAGGTCACGAAATTAAAGTGGCCAATCAACATCTTAATTGGTATACAAATGTATGGCATCATAATTGTTAGATTCTCATCAAAACAATTCACAAATTACCTATAATAATCATATTTTATCTTTCACTGGGATACACTTTTTTTTAGGACAAAACAAATGTGTACATGTATCTGTTTCCATGGCTGAGCGGGTAAAATGGAATACAGCTGTGTCAGTATTTGTACTAGTTTGTAATCCTGCAATCTCAGAAAGTCTGAAAAACCTATTTTGAACAACTTGTCCAAGACTGCAACTGAGATTCGAACGGAATTCTGTATAAAGCTTATCCATGCTTCAATTGCCGAGTGGATAAGATAGCCTGTTGCAGATAAGAATGTACTCAGTTCGAATCCAGGTGAGGGTAATCCTTTTTTTTTTTTTTTTTCTTCAACTTCTAAATTACACACAAACTGTTGATGAAACAAGCTTTTAAAATTTTCAAGAATAGTTTGCAGGTCTGTTGGATCTGAAGACAATATTTAAATGATCTGGATATCTGCTTACTACAACCATAAATTCAGCTTTCTATTATGATTATATGTCTAAATCCTACATCTCTGACATTTTATTTGGAACAGACATAACGTTTAGCAAAAAGCAGATAACAAATATCTAAATAATATTTATTCAATGTTACACAAAAGGCCAAATAATTTTAGAGCAGGTCCCCCTTATAGTCTAATGTTGCCATCTACTAGTGGAATTGTACAATTCAATGCAGCTCAATTCTATTTTTTTAAAGGAAAAAAATATTCTTACTGCAGTATCTCCAATGGCGTAGCGGTTTATCAACTCTGTCACAATTTTGAAGGTTGTGAGTTCAAAGCTTTCTTGTGGAGGCAGCCTGGATATTTGGCAGTTTATCTGTGACATCTCTTTGCTGCTATGAAATCTTTACTAAAATTGCTGTTAGCATTTTCTCCTCAAGGGTCCTACAACTTTTAATCATCAATGTCTTGTCATGCCACTGGACAAATTTGAAATGGATCAGATTTATTCACTAGGAGGAGTTCGTTAAAGTACGAAGCGTGCAAATGGACAAAAAATGACCATGAAATGTTTTATGTACGTCTACACGTCATTCATGTGCCACAGAAATGTTGTACATGTCGTTCAAACGTGCGGCGGGGGCTGCTTTGTTGAAGGTTAACTTCCTGTTGCCAGTAGGTGGCGCTCTGACTATAAGGTAATTGTGACATGTACATGTGTTCAGGGCGGGACTCTTATGACTCTATTAAAGTTTGGTACAGATTTGAGCATGTACGGAGAAGTTGTATGAATTTGATGTGTCTTGCCGAAGGATGTGCCTTCGCCGCCACTCCCCAGACAAGCCGTTTAATGAAAACTCACAATCTTTACAAAATGTCCTCGTTAGGGTCCTTTTGCTTTTTTAAGACAGTTTTGAAGTGGCTTAATCAAACCAGCTAGGAGAAGAACATCACAGCGTAAAAATTTACATTTTCTGTTGCCAGTAGGTGGTGCTATAACTTTATTTAAATATTGGCATATAGATGTCTTCAGGGCGGGACGTTTATCAGTGTGTGCGTTGTTTTGAGCCAAGTCTGATTCCGCCGAACTTTGTGCTGTAGTAGGCTCAGCGTGTGTTGTGTATATAGTATAGTCACGCGCTTGGCCGTGCGGTGCACAGTATACAACAATAGTTCCATAGCACCCCCAGTATTTAGTCAAGCACCCCCACATCACCCCAATACAATTCTGCTGGCGCCGCCAATGACTATTCCTATAAAAAGTTATTAAAATAATATTGATAGACTAAGTCGTTTGACTACAATCGGCCAATAAAATTCGGAGGTGTGGCCTATTTAAACTTAAAGAATAATATCTTGTGACAGCATTGTCTGATCTTCACAAAACATGGTAAGTACATGTGGTGTCCTAGTCTGAAACCTCTCAGACCAGTTTTTGCCTTACATTAATTAAAATCCATGAGGTATGGCTCTGCTCTGGGAGCTCCCTGAGCTTCCATGAGTATACTAGGAAAGCCCTATCCATGCTTGTACATTGAAAGCCCAAGGCATTGAGAGCAACAAAAAGACCCCCGCAGTGTTTCATCTAGGATTTTTTTTAAGCAGTTGAAGGGGGGGGTAGATTTTAGTTAGACCTGGATGGTGTGCGTTTTGGCGGTCAGAGTGAATATCAATTGGTAATTAAAAAATATGGAAAAAATTACATTGCATAACAAATTTAAGATATTTATTGTCTGCCTCTCACACTGCATATTAGCAGTTAGCGGCAATTATTGGGCATTGTTCTTAACAGAATATTTATTACAATATTGTAAATGTACAGAATGATATGGTGTAATATTGAATACTCACCATGATTGATGTGGTACAGCCATGGATTAAACGTTGGCTTCTCAACCCATGTAGGGTCCCATCCTGACAATTTGTGCTTACTGTTTGTTTTCTTTCCTCTGTCCTTAACTCCTCCACTCTCCTCTCCTCCTCTTTCCTCTCCTACTCCACTCTCTCTTTCTGCCATCTCTCCTGCTTCACTCACCTCCACTATTCCTGCCTGTATACTTGTCTATATAAATATTTTTTAATAAGTAACGTTGGATAATTATCTTATATTTTTTAATTTTAAAGAACATAAATACCATTGGGTGCCTGCATGGACACATTTTACATACATTAATACAGCCACATGAACACCTGCAATGCAGGTACAGTGGAATGTTAGCCTACCGTATACAACTTATGCTTCAACAACTTAGTTTTAGGGCATAGGTCATACTGGTACCGTACTTTCTCGGGCACCTTGAGCACCTCCCTAATAAACTAAAGTCAAAGTAAGTTTTTTTTTTTTTGCTGTAGCCTACGTGACTAACAGTATGAAAATGCAACCAAATGTAAATCATATATTTTGCTGATTAAGTACGATAACGTTTCAGCAGGTACAGTCCTGTTATTGGGCTACAATTTATTTTGCTAACATTAGCTGGAACATAATTTCACGATATATAATTAATAAATAGTTGACCATGATTAGAAAATGTTTCCAATATGCTTATTTAGACTTTGAAATCAAATCTAAATTAAATCTAGTCTAATCTAATCCAGCCTCTTCTTCAATTTAATTTTGCAGTGAGAATCAGTCTGGAAAGCCTCAGAATAATTTTGACTGTGTTCGAGACACTTATTGGGAATAAAGTTTCCAATCAGTATCGTGTTTATAGATATATCTGGGCGTTGTTTTCCAATTAGCGTCGTGTTTATAGCTATTTGGGTGCTGTTTAGGTGTACCGACCATGGTGCCGACAGCGAAAACAACCAGACGGTTCATCCAATCACGCAAGTTTTTTTTTTAGTACAGCCATTCACAAACAGTTTCAATATACGGCTCCCCAGATGGAATTCCTCTGGCATGTCAGGTTAGTTCTCTAGTAACGTAGGCTAAAATGTTATGACTATGCAAGTGATTGGTGCGCCGTTCCATCCTCAAGCTAGTAAGATGCACTCTCTTTAACGTAGAGAGAGAGAGAGACCGAAGACAGTTCCGCTGATATACATATCGGATAGCTTCACACAGTCATGGCAACTTCATGACATTTTATAAAATGCTGATACAATGGCGGCATAAAAGAAGGAGAAGTTGGCTGCTGCTACTTGATGTATATAGCATAAACCCTGCCCGCCATAGGGTACAGAACAGAGAAAGCATCAATGACACCTTGACATTGAGTAATCAAACATACAGTAGCATTAAAAGGAGGAGTTGGGGAAGATGCAAAGAACAGCTAATTATAGCTTAGTGTACTTCCATACCGTAGCTAGTTTAGCCTAGCAAAATACTATTTAGCCTAACTTAAACAAAGGTGAACAAACTGTCAGGAACCCGACGGATTTTGACTTTAAAATGTTAACAATATTAGCAGAGGTTGTGTAAGACCAGATTCGTTTGATATCTGTTTCGTTTGGATAATTCATGACGCTGCAAATTTCAACAGAGTCATCTTCTGCGAGCGGAGCAAGTGGCAACTTCAAATTTGGCCACATTTAGAGTTGTCCCCGCTCCCTCGCTACTAGGAACCAGGAACGCATGTAAAGTCAAGCATTTCCAACACCACTTGCAGCGTCAACAGATAGTTTTGTGTGTTTCAAGTGCAGGCTGTGAGGCAGGAGAGACTGACTGATAAAATAATACGTTTAACCGACTAGTATTTATGGTGCCGACTAGCGATGGTCCCAGCGTTTAACCGACTAATCGCACACATCCCTAACCGAAATAGGTCTATAGGTAACATGATTTATTGGGAGAAATAAAGCAAATATTAAGATTATCAGCACCCCGATATAGCCGGAATGGAATTATAATTTTTTCATAAACACATCAACTGTGAGATTGGCAGTCGAATCCGGCTTCTTAGATTGAGTTGTTGAATTAACTAATCGGGGTCACCCCTAGTACAGTTCAGTTTGTGTATGTGTTGTTAACATAATTAAATTCTAAAACCTTGAGGTTTTACGTATATATCTAACTACCTATTTGAATTTGGCAAGGCAAGTTTAGCAGTATGGATTTTGAACCAATATTGATTCAATTTTCAGTACAAAGTCCAGGCAAAATAACTATCTATAGTGCCAATTTACCTGTATGGTTTTGATAGCCCAAGTGAATATGCCCATGTTAACACTAAAGTAGCATCCACTCTTAAACTAAAGCCCCTTTATTCTTTCTTACTAAGGTGCAGTAACAACAGGCCACTTGCAACTTCTCTCTACCACTGGGGCCAAACAACAAAGCCAGATCCTATTATCTTTTCAATTTTTCTCTGTGCCAATGGACTATATCAACATCCAGATCATTAGAACCAGTGCATGGTCATGGATAAGGGTTTACATCTTGTACGTAAAGAGGAATATCTCACCTGCTGCAAAAATATTCCAGTAATTGCCCTATTTTTGTTTTTCCTCTGTACTATGTTTCAGGGTAGCCCAGCATCAGTGCTCTCTGCTGGTGAAGCAAGCTGGACCTGGAGGTACCCAGAAGAGAGAAACATGAAATAAGCTGTTGCAGTTTTCCTAACTGAAGGACTAAAAGGAGTAATTTTCTATCACACACTCATCATAACCTGCACAGCACATTTGGGTGTCTGTTAGACTCATTTATGGATATTATGTGCTGTTTAAAGACTTTTACTTTGAGTACTAATGAGTATAGCATCACATTTTTTACCCAATGCTTTAGATTTGTAGATGTTGCCCTCCTTCCAATCACATTTCTGATGCAGTGGGGAGGTGTGGTGGTTTATAATGTGCCACCTGTGGAGGTTTAGGGATACCCCGACCAGAAAAGCAAGATACAGTACAGGCCCATTAACGGACGGCTCTTAATATAGCTTCTGGACCAAAATGAAATGGGCCCTTTCCTATCTGAGGGGAATTTCTATTAAAATATAACTTGTGAGACTGCTGAAGCAACTTTGCTGGCAGCCAGCTTCATGAAAAATTACAAAGCTTACGTTGGGAAAGCTTGAGTCATGCTTTGTAAAACATATCAGTGTGCTAGTGTTTAGAACACATTACAACAGGGTTTCGCTATCAGTTGCTTTTATTTAAAGCCACGTTATTTTCCTGGGGTTCATATTAACCGGACACTACAAAAGACAGCGAGTCAGATTATAGATGATCATACAGCATATTTTTTCACTCAAATTTACTTCTGCTCTCATCTTTCGGACACTTGTTTACTGTCATTACCTACTACACTCCTGAGTCATCTGGCCTGTGACATAAATCTGTCATCATAACATTTAAGTAATCTAAAGTACTTATATACTATAGTACTTGTATATTTTTTATTTGATAACAATTACTCTTTTTTTTTTATGTTTAACTATATTGTAATTCAGTGTGCTCTTTCAGCAATTAAGTCAAAGACGATTACTCAAAGACGTTTAAAATGGCTACATGATTAGTAGAGGTTGATTGCTTGTAACAGAAGATTCCATGAACTAGACTTTATGAGAATATGCTTTTCTGCCATTGAATTTCCTCTCAGTGAGACATTTGGTTGTCTCAGTAGGTTGATTTTAAATCATTAAGTTTATCCCACCTTCCCACACCTTCACTTGATAGTGTGCTGTTGGGCATTCATTCCCACAGCAACCCGGGACAATGAAGCAGATTGCACATTTTTCTCAGGTCTCTCAAACCAACTGACTAAAGTTCAATCCCTCTCCTCTCCATGCTTTCCTTAAATTTTTTTTTTATCCATCATAAAAGACAACTCAAGCCAGTCCAATGTCAAATTACACCCCCACTAAACATTGCTGCACATGCTAATTTGCTTGCACACCCAGATAACACTCTACTATAACAACAACCCAACAAGTGGGGGATGAGTGCCCTCACATGATCACATATCCCTCCATATCCTGTACAGGAATGAACACTGATTTAACAAACACACATAGCCATGCCAGACAATAGCTTTAAGAGTGGAGGGGCTGGTGCCTCCTCTTCGCCCCTCCCCCATTTTGTGCCCCCCCACAGCAAGCCTCTCCGGCTCTCCGGCTACGTCCCTGTGTCAGCTGCAACCTTCTTCTTCGTGGGCTCTACAACTATGTTTCTCTGCTTTACGTAAGTGTGCTTTACAAGTCTAGATTCGTCTTTGGAACTGTGTGTATATGTGTGTGTAAAATTGTTATGATTAAACAGGGCTTACAGTTTTACAGGTTTCGAATACTTGATGGTATTTCAGAATGAATATTTGAATACTCTCTCAAAAACACCATTAAAAACACAACTATAATTAATGTTTCATAACCTGTTAAAAATCAAAGCAGGCGGCAGAAACGGGTTTTCAATAGTAGACAACTGTACAACAGCAAGTAATTAACGCTTTTAACCTTTAGTCAACTACTCACCTATGAAGACTTATATTATCCACCAAACAAACATTATGTCAGGGTGTGATGGTCCTGCCATGCTTCCTGGGGGTTTCCTTCACTCATTTACACATCTTAGATTGTCTGTGTCTTGTCATTACACACACCTGGTGCCCAGAATTTGAATAGCCAAACCGTTTGTCCGACAGAGCCAATCAAAGTTGACGGCAAAGCCGCCAAACAGGAAGTGGCTCGATATCTCGGCAACCGTATGTCTGCTACCAAACCCTGTACACATCATTGGCACTTGTTTAGGAGTACATATGCAAAAGCTGGAGCCAATTGGCCACTAGGGGGTGCTGTTCCAGAGAACAACTTTAAATTCTCATAACTCTGGAAGGCAAAAATATATTTCAACCAAACTTGGTTTCTGGCATGAGGGTAACAGGTTACTGTGCTCCAATAAATATGGAGGTGGGGCTTCAAACCACGTCACCGCCACGAGCCAATGAATTTAAACCAATCAACAAAAGGCCTTAGAAATGGCTGACCGACATCAAACTCGGTCAGTATTAGGTCATATGGGTCCCCAACTACATATTAAAATTTTGGCATTTTTCGCCTGTAGGGGGCGCTACAGTGACTAGTCAAAGTTGAGATTTTCAAATAGCGATATCGCCGTGCTCTTTTTGGGCCACAGTTACCAGAGTAGATACAGATTGTTCAGCACCTAATGTTGAACATAATACCCTCTTGAAGCTTTG
>JAODTR010005250.1:0-11513 GCA_025399935.1 Amblyopsis rosae | reverse complement strand
ACACTAACCCCCGCCACACTCACCTTCCCAGGCCGCATGTCCAGCGACGGCTTCTGCCGCTACCTGATGTCGGACGAGAACGCCCCGGTGTTCCTGGACCGCCTGGAGCTGTACCAGGACATGGACCAGCCGCTAGCCCACTACTTCATCAGCTCATCCCACAACACCTACCTGACCGGCCGCCAGTTCGGCGGCAAGTCCTCCGTGGAGATGTACCGCCAGGTGCTTCTGTCTGGGTGCAGGTGGGTTATGGGGGGGGTTGCCATGGAGGCGATATAGATATGAGTAATGCAAATCGAAGGCCGCTGCTCCAAAATCTCAAAGTGCGAGGTGTCCCTGAGCAAGACATCTAACCACCTAACTGCTCCCCCCGGTGGTTGGATGGTGCTTTGCGTGGCTGACATCACCATCGGTGTGTGAATGGGTGAATGTGAGGCTGTACTGTGCAGCACTTAGAGTGGCCAGCAGGCTGGAAAGCTCTACAGTGTATAAGGGCAGTCCATTTACCATTTACTGAGCAAAGATGGAGCAACCTGCTTCTCTCCGTTGGAACGGTTACGGTATCTTAAAGGCAGCATTTTCGGGAACACTTTGCTAACTTCAAGCTCAAATCACAACAAACTCTCTCAGAAGCTCCACCCCCCACACACATTGAAACGCATTGCGAAGCCTAGGGCGTTGTTGTGAGCGGTGTTTGCCACTTTGTTCCTATTTATGGAGCCGGGGCTGTGTAGAAGTACAGGAATGTTGTTCCAGCACGCACAGAGAACGGTAAACCAGCGGAATCTGAGGAGCTTACAATTAGCTGATGCATGGCATGAAACAATCTCAGTCTTCCCTCCAAACTCATAATAATAATACTAATATTTTTCCTTGCCCGGGGGGAGGAGCAGGTTAAGGGGGTGTTGTTTGTTGTTCCATGTGAAATGTAGGCTGTAAAGCCCTTTGAGACTGCAATGTGATTAAGGGCTATATAAATACACTTGACTTGACTTGATTCATCTTTATTTGTATAGCATTTTTTAAGTGTTTTACAGAGAGGGAATACATGCACAATTGTTTTCTCCAGAAGAAAATACAGAGATAACATAACATAACTCTGGTGAAGGGGGTCTGGGGTCCACCTTCAGGTCTTTATGTGTGTGTGTGTGTGTGCGCGTGTGCGTGTGTGTGTCAGGTGTGTAGAGCTGGACTGTTGGGACGGCAAAGGGGAAGACCAGGAGCCAATCATCACTCACGGCAAGGCCATGTGCACGGACATCCTGTTCAAGGTGAAAGTGCACACACACACACACGCACACACACGCACACACACAAACAAGTGCACAAGCACATACACAACTTCCAAATAATCAATCATAAAGGAATAAAGTTAGATGTAATATATTTGACCATAATGTATTAAAATCAATACAATAATAAAGACAGCATAACCGCAAACCTCACAAGTTAAGTTCAGTCAAAAGGTTAATTTGAATTTATTACATTATTTAATTTTACTACATTAACAGGCAGTTATGGCATTGCAGAGTACTTACATTTTAGACATTACAGTTCTTCTTTCAGGTAATTTTATGACACAAGTCTGCCCTCTGGTGTCGATCGTCAGACATTGCATGGTGTCTTCTTCCATTAAATTCTGCGTTTTTTTTTTCCACCAGGATGTCATCCAGGCAATCAAGGAGACTGCCTTCGTCACGTCAGAATACCCCGTTATCCTGTCATTTGAAAACCACTGCAGGTATGTACTGTACATAGTCAGGTATTGGTTGTTTGTCTAGTCGGTTAGAGAGGTTTTTGTATGTACAGTAACTTGTACGTGTGTGTGTGTGTGTTTGTGTTTTCTAGTAAACCGCAACAGTATAAGATGGCCAAGTATTGCGAGGAGTCCTTTGGGGACTTCCTCCTCAAAATGCCGCTGGAGGGCTTCCCGGTCGGTACTCTTGTCCCGCCCCCTACCTGCCAGTCACTCTCAGAATGCGTCGTGATTGGACAGTGGTCATTGTGTGCATCTTGTCTTTCCTGCAGATTGAACCCGGACGTCCTTTACCTTCACCGAACGACCTCAAACGCAAAATCCTCATAAAAAACAAACGTCTGAAACCCGAAGTAGAGCAAAGTGAGTGAACAGTATGACCCTATGACCTCATGAACCTGTAGTTTGTCAGTTAGATTATAAATCATTTGCAGATATACTTGGCACTGTACAGTAAACACTGTGGAGAATGTAATGCCCAGCTGAAATACATTCATTTACTGTATCATTTACTTATGCATCCATTTTTGCCTTGGCACATCATGTCTAATGTGAGCGCCCTATGGCACTGAAGAGAGAGGTGCTTTTGCTTTGATCGTGTTCAGATATATCGGCAATCATTCTCCGACATTGCTGACTTTAATTTATGCAAAAAATAGTTATTTACATTTCGGGTTTGTTTGTGTGTTTTGTGTGCGTGCATGTGTGTGTGCGTGCGTGTGTGTGTGTGCGTGTGCGTGTGTGTGTGCGTACAGAGCAACTGGAGTCCTTTAAAAAGCACATGGAAGCCGGGGAGACCAACACTCCTGCCATTATCCTGGGAGAGGAGGACGAAACGGAGAACGGTATGTTTCCCAGCTCTGTGTGTGTGTGCTTGTGTGCGTGTGTGATCATATTTACAATATGTATATTAATAACCTGGTGGGTGTGCAGGAGATAAAGACCAGGAGGACAAGGACCAAGCCTCAGAGGCCCACAGCAGCCTGTCTGAGGAGCCCAGCGAGAAGGACACCTCCAGCATCACCCACACCTCCAGCACCCTGGGCTCCAGGAGGGAGCCAGGCCACTGCAACAGCCTCGGGAAGGTGGGAGGGGCCTCGGCCTGCACCGGGGAAAGGGGGAGCCCTCGGCTTGCACCGGGGAAAGGGGGGAGGGGCCTCAGCTGCACCGGGGGAGGGGGGAGGGAGGAGGAAGGAGTCTTCGGCATGCACCGGTGAAAGGGGAAGGGGGGGGGGACCTCGTCCTGCACTGGGTAGGAGCGGGGGGGCTCTAATACTGGGGAGATATAGGTGTGTTGCTCAGGGACTTCTTGGTGAGGAGTTAGTGGGGTTCGAACCAGCGACTTCTTGATCTATTAACGCCACTGCTTATAGATTCCTGTAGGCTTGTTATATTGTCACAACAACAGACAGCCCCTCCCCTCTGCTGCAGGGAATAACACTAATACAAACTATTTGAGTGGATACTGCAGAATCCATTTATAATGTGCTTGTGTGTGTGTGTGTGTATCCAGGGTATTGAGGACGAGGTGACAGAAATCTCTGAGGCCATTGAAGTGACAGACGCCACGGACATCTCTGAAGCGTCTGACCAGGACAACAACAAGAAGGCAAGGAAACGCACACACGCGCACACACACCCACACACACCCACACACACGTGCACACAGAACATGCACACACACACCTACCAATAGAAAATCTAATCACTTCCCTATAACTCACATTGATTCATTTACATTAAAAATGGATAGTGGGTACAGCTGGGGGGAAACACAATCAGCGCAATAATATGCTAAACTACGTTACCTAGCTAAAAGCATTATCAGTTATCTCAGATGACTATTCACACATCAGAGGATTGTTTTAGCACGCTACGTCCACCAGCAGCTTTTAGCCGTTCTATTGCCGGGGCTGAAGGCAATTAAACGTGATATTTTGGTGGTTAATGCTCTTGCATAGCTTGACAGGTTGACAGACTGCCATGCTTCCATTGCCAAACATTGTGCATGCTTACATACATTTATCATTGTTTGCAAACAGTAATTGTGTCTACTCTGTACAGTATATTGTATGAATATGAAGGTGTTCTGAGATTCTGAGGGAGCTCCCTATGGCAGTGAACGGAGAGGTGTTTTTGTTTTGATCGCGTTCAAATATCCACGAGCATTTCTCCAGGGAAGCTGACTTGTAGCCTTGTGAGACCACCTTGATCTGGAAATGTCACAGCGGCGATGCTAACGTGTGCTGATGCCTTCGTCGTGGGAGAAACTCCAGCTAGCCTCAGATCGGCCTGGGTGTTTCCTACACGGGCGACAAATGCGTCCGCACTGAAGGGTGCCAGACCTTCTGCAAAATGAAACTGTGGGTGATGAAATCAGGGTGGTCTTGCGAGGCTACAGTAGCTGACCTTTAAAAGCTGCATAATGGTCAATCAGGTGTAAGTAAAGGTTATTTAAATGGCACCTCCCGCAGACAAGAGGTACTAAAGATGCATAAAAAAGGTACATAGTATCTATTAAGATAAAATTGCCATATTACTAATTAAAATCTTAAATCTAAATAAAATGTGCCTTTTGCTTTTGTAAAAGAGTTCACAGAATCCATCGCTCTCAAGGCTAGCTGGAGAGAATTCCAGAGCCTAGCAGTGATTTTTAAAGGAGTCCTGGGGATGGTTTAAATACTGTGTAATGCCGATCCTACTGCACACTGAGCACCCAGTGACCCTGACCCCACCCCGTGCTGTGGTGAGCAGGTGGCGGAGGCGGTGGAGGACTCCGAGGAGGCCCTGATAGCCCAGTACACCTACGTGGGCGCCACCACCAACATCCACCCCTACCTGTCTGCCATGGTCAACTACGCCCAGCCCGTCAAGTTCCAGAGCTTCGACCAGGCGGAAGGTGAGGGTTCCCACACGTACGTGAGTGTGTGTGGGGTTGGAGTGGGGGGAATTAGGCATGTTTTGTCACCGCGGCAACCCCTGCCACACACGTTTGTTTATAATTTGACTTAACCGACAGTTAGCACGTCAATGTGTATCTTTCATTTACATTTTATTTACATGATAAAAGGTTGAAGTTGCTTAAATTAACTTATCTCCCCCAAACAAAATGTTAAGTATGTTGTATACAAGTCTATAAGTACTGCTGGTACTGAATTAATGGCACGTTTTAGCTTCTAACTGAATTTCTTGGCGTTTCAGAGAGGAACATCCACCATAACATGTCGTCTTTCAACGAGTCGGTTGGCCTGGGCTACCTGAAGACCAACGCCATTGAGTTTGTCAAGTATCCTTCAGTTTGCATCGAACTTGCACTGTATTGAATATAACACTAGATGGCGCTACAGTTCGACATCCGAGACAACGTGCGATATTGACAATATCTGGTAAATATGGGTAATTTGTTAGTCTGCTGTAACCAGATAAAAAAGGTGTTAAAGTGGAAAATGTTAACTGTCAATGCCTCCTATCTCTGGTTAATTTTGAAACTAATGGACAGCGTTTAACCAATCAGTGTTGCTGCAATGGTTTTGATCGCCTCATATAGCTCTACCGCCATATCGAAACAAGAAAACATATCTTCGGGTTTAAACTTTATAATTCTAGGTGACCTAGATGAGAGTCTGTTGGTGCACAGGAGCTGTTTATTACACACACACACACACACACACACACTAATGAGACAGCTGGACCCAAGCTGTCCAATAATAAAAATAGAACTAAACTCCAAAAAACTAAACTCAAATGCACATATGCTCTAATGCATACACACACGCACACACGCACGGACACGCACACCCACACACTACAAATGTTCACAGCCTTGACCCATGACCCCAAATGTAAGTGGTTCATACTGTAGCTATATAATACAGTATTTGTGATACAAAAATAAGTACAAAGCGTGTGTATGCCTATTGTGAACCTTTATGTGTATAAGGCAAAACTACTGTAGCTTAAACCCACATAAAAACTCCCCACCAACAGTATGAAAACTGCTGGGCTAGTATTTATAGGGTGACAAACCTTTAATTGTACGTTTTTATAGTAATAATTCTATTTCAAACAGGATGACAATGTCTGCTAAACAACATAATTTTAATCGCAGTAATATACTGTACAGTAGTGATGCTTGGGCGTCTGGTTTCTGAAAAACAACAACACAAAAAAGTTAAATATTATATGACTATACAACACAATTGCCATGCTAGCACATGCGCAAGCTAGCACGCGCGCTCCCACGGACTGTTGATCTTCCTGAGCCGCCTGTGCAGCTACAACAAGCGGCAGATGAGTCGTATCTACCCCAAGGGGGGCCGCGTGGACTCCAGTAATTACATGCCTCAGATCTTCTGGAACGCAGGATGCCAGATGGTGTCACTCAACTTCCAGACCCCAGGTACTGTACCGCGCGCACACACACATATGCACACACACGCACACACATATACACACATGCACGTGCACATTTACACACATGCACACACACACACACGTCAAGTCAATTTTATTTATGTAGCCCTTAATCACGTTACAGTCTAAAAGGGCTCATGTGCACTAGGGCTGTATATCTGTTAGAATCTGGCAATACGATCACAATGCAGGGGCCACGATTCGATATATTGCAATACTATAAGCAAGGTGATATATTGCAATATTATAAGCAAGGTGAAATATTGCAATACTGTAAGCAAGGTGATTTCTATTTTATATAAAATTGTCATAGCAATGCTAATGTTTTGGTGCCGCTGCATAGAATAACACAAACACTTGCTCAGGGACTTCAATCCGGATCAGATTTCAATCTGGTAACAAGCATCTTTCCCCTCTTTTGAGGTTAATGTATTTTGTACGTAGTCCCCTTTACAAATAAATTGAGTACAAGAACATGTGAATAAATGATTTAGAGAATCGATACAGCATTGTGAACCATATTATTGCATATTTTTTTACACCCCAAGTGTGCGCACACACACGCACAAACACACGCACACGCTCTCACGCGCTCTCACACACATGCACACTACATACAGTTTGTACAGGAGGTACTGCACCACGAAACATTGACCTGATGGCCTCCCAGGTAGAACAAGCACATGCACGCACGCCTGCGCACGCACAAACACACACACGCTCTTCTCAACCGGCTGCTGCCCCCCCAGGCCTGGGGGTGAAGGGTGAGACCACATGGTCTCCTATGGGTGGCCATGTGTACTGCTGGAGGGTAGCACCTGTAGTCAGAGTCTCTCTCTCTCTCTCTCTCTCTCTCTCTCTCTCATTCATCTCAGAGGATTGAGAATTCATTAAATCCTCTAAACCTGAGGTGTTTACAGGTATTGGGGTCTGGTAGATGTTCTCTGTTCCACAGTGGATCACATGCAACTGTAGACATTTCAACAACAAAAATAAATAATAATAATAATAATAATAAGGAATATGAATATACTATGGTTTTAAGTTATGTGTTGTAATAAGACTGCTTAGTTGAAGGTCTCTCACTATCTCAGTCTCTCTCTCTCTCTAATGTTATGCCTATGTCTCTCTCTTTACTGCTACTCAGATCTGGCCATGCAGTTGAACCAGGGGAAGTTTGAGTACAACGGCTCATGCGGGTGAGAGAACATCCATCCCCGCACACACACGTACACACACACACACACACACTGCCATGCTTCTCCAAAGCTCATCTTTTAATCCGTGTCACATCTCATTAGCGGTTGCTGCTAGCAATCGTAGCGACCGTCCATCCCACTCAGCGCCCACCCTGGAGCGGCGAAGCATTTCCTCCGACGGCCGTCATAGCAACAGAGCTCTCTCTCTGTAGTACAGGCCCTGAGGGTGGGAGGAGATCTCTCTGTTAATGCGGGAGATCTCTGTGGGAGATGACGAGCGCCGTCTCAGGCTACGCCGTGGTAGTAGTGTCGCTAGCACGCACGCACGTGCACACACGCTCGCGCACACGCATGCACACACGTACACGCACGCACACACACACGCGCACAAACATATGCCCACGCACGCAGACACACGCACACACACACACTCTCGCGCACATACGCATGCACACACATGTACACTCACCTGCTAGCAGACATACGCACACACACACACACATGCACAAACATGCCCACGCACGCAGACATACGCACACACACACAAACATATGCCCACGCACGCAAACATGCACACACACACGCACGCAGACATACGCACACACACACACACACACACACACACGCACAAGCATATGTCCACGCATGCAAACATGCGCACACACACACACACGCACGCAGACATACGCACACACACACACACACGCGCGCACAAAAATTTGCTGACGCATGCAAACATGCACACACACACGCACGCAGACATACAGTGCACACATGCACAAGCAAATGCTCACGCATGCAGACACACACACACACATGGACACACGCACATACACGCACTAAGATTCATGAGACTTGTACTACAAACTTTGTCTATTTTGTTAGCGCTTTATGGAGCAATTATCATAGTTTTCAAAGCTTTAATAAGCGACACCTGCTTATACAGTAGCAAGTTTTCATTTTTCAGATTGTAACTGTGACATTGTGTTTGTGTGTGTGTGTGCATGCGCAGCTACTTGCAAAAGCCAGACTTCATGCGGCGGTCGGACAGGATGTTTGACCCCTTTTCAGAAACGCCGGTGGACGGGGTCATTGCTGCCACCTGCAGTGTACAGGTGAGAACTGCATGGGCCTCCTTCGAATGTTGCGATGTGTCGCGTTGTCATAGATGGTGTTGATCGATTCTGACTGTTATGTGTTAAAACTGCCTGACCTACACATCATTAACAACACAAATGTGTATATTAATAAATAATTGAATTCATTACAACCACTGTATGGAAACATAGAGGCCATGGACATACAATTGCCTAGAATAATTGCATAAAGAATATAAAATATAAAATGCATTGTGTAACATCTGAATGCATCACAGTGTGTCGTATATCTGCACTATGGCTGCGCATCGACAAGAATCTGGCAACACGATACTAGAGCTTTAACCGGGCCTGAAAAGTTGAACCTGACATGGGCCGAGCCCGAAACAACTCTGTCCGAGCCTGAACCGAATCCTGCGCGTGTATGGCTCCCTAAAGCCCGAACCCGATTACAGCCCTTTTCCCAAGCGGTGTCCATACGCTGCGTATCAGATGGCGCAGAGCTTTAGTCTAGATAGTGTTGCTGACCAAGAGAAACCAAAAAGAAACATTGCTTTCGCTACGATGTTGCTGACAACAAGTCCCGCAACCATAGTTCTAAACTTCTATCAACAGTTTCTGGTTCTGTGTCGGCAACTATGTGGCTGGACTGCTACGAAGCAAAACATAAACATCACGCTAGCTTGCTACATACACGTTACCGCAGGTCAGCTAATTTGTATCCATGACATCCACGTTTATATCATAGTCATCTACATTTCCATTCATCATGCAGCCAGTGAAGTAAAATCTGTTGAGTCACTTGAACAGCTTATCAGAAGTGTGTTGTTTTTTGAATTAGCACCCATTATTAGAAGAACACTGGTGAAGTAAGTGTAGTGATACATGCATAGTTAATAGTCCCAGTGCGTTAGACTGAAATATTGGCGCTGATGGAATGCCTCTCGTCCAATCAAATCCCTTGGTCGGAACTAACTGTTGGATAAAATGTATTAGATCTTTCTGAGCCACACATTGTTAATAACCATAGCCTGTATAAATACTGTAAATGAACAAACCTATAGCATAAATGGCCGTCGCCATCTTTGCAGTACCTCAGTCTGCCTGTTACGCCCCCCCATCCATTATAATTGCATAAATGTATGGCTAATATCTCTTTAACTAATGAGTTATAAAGCAATTCACCCCGTACACTTGTCAAAAACGGGGAAACCAGCAGTAGAGACCATAAAAAAGTTTTTTGAACAGGCTGCAAACTTATTTTTGCTGTAAAGTCAGACATTTTAAAATGGGTCTCTATGGGGATGGACTCCCTTACGCAGCCAGCCTCAAGTGGCCATTTGAGGAACTGCAGGATTTGGCACTCCCACGTTGTGTTCATGTCTCAGCACCGTAGGTTCCCACTTCTTAATAACTAAATAAGAACTACACTCCCCTCCCCCCTCCCCCCAACCACCCCCCCCCCCCCACACACACACACCAAAAGGTGTTCTCCGGCCAGTTCCTGTCGGACAAGAAGATCGGCACGTACGTGGAGGTGGACATGTACGGCCTGCCCACCGACACCATCCGCAAGGAGTTCCGCACGCGCATGGTGATGAACAACGGGCTCAACCCCGCCTACAGCGAGGAGCCCTTCGTCTTCAGGAAGGTACGGTGGGGTGGGGGGGGGGGGGGAGCCGCAGAGTGTGTACAGGAGCTGTTGCAACAGAACAATACAAGATGGAGCGATGGGAAGAGAGAGAGAGAGAGAGGAGGGAACGCTCTCTCTGTTCGTACCGCAGAGCAGGACAGGAAACCCAATGGGAGGAAGTGGCGTGACGATTATGGGATGGAGGGAGGGGAGGAGGGAGGGAGGGAGCAGACTAGGATGGGAGGTGAAGACAATAACGCAAGGCAGCAAAGATACTGGCTGAGAGAGAGAGGAGAGACGGGAGGAAAAGGAGAGAGGGAGAGAGAAGAGGAGAGAGGGAATTTTTTTTTTAGGTTTTATATACAGTATATATATATATATACTTTACTATACTTTCTGCATATCAATCAGTTGCAGCAAATAAAACAGATCAACATCTCACGCAGCAGGAGACCCACAAGACACCGCTCAGCCCCTCTGTTCTAAGAGAGCTGGCCACCAAAGACCCCCCACGAGCACAGCACAGGGGGAGAGAGAAGAGAGGGAGAGAGAGGGAGAGAAAATGGAAGGGGGTGATGCCCAGCGAGTGACAAAATAAGGAAGGGAGGGGTAAAGAAGAAAAGAGTAAGGAGCATTAAGCTGGACACAGACACATTAGTAGAGAGAGAGGGGAGGAGAGAGAGAGAGAGAGAGTGGTGGAGGGAGAGAGAGTGGTGGAGGGAGAGAGAAAGAGAGAGAGAGGGGGAGAGGGAACAGGCTAAAAGGAGAAGTAACATGAAAGAGGGGGTCGTAGGAGACGCAGAGACGATCGCCATGTGAGGAGCAGCTCAACCATGACTGTGTTACAGCACCCCCACACACACAGACACACACACACACACACACCATCAATCAACGCTTGCTGCAGTGCCCCCCCCACACACACACACACACATTAATGCGCACACACACGCACGCACACACACACACACACACACCACATATTTTGTTTAATAATACCACTTTTTTTCATCTCCCTTCCCCTCCTCTTTTTCCTTCCTCTCCTCTTCCCCACCCCCAGGTGATCCTCCCTGACTTGGCGGTGCTCCGCATCGCCGTGTACGACGACAACAACAAGCTGATTGGCCAGCGCATCCTGCCGCTGGACGGCCTGCAGGCGGGCTACCGCCACATCTCGCTGCGGAACGAGGGCAACAAGCCTCTGTCCCTGCCTACCGTCTTCTGCCAGATCATCCTCAAGACCTACGTGCCCGACGGCTTTGGAGGTGAGGAGGGGGGAGAGAGAGGGGGAGTACCAGAGACATTATATAGAGGAGACAGACCACTTAGAGAGACCTTAATAGAACTCTATGGGAGAAGTACCAGAGACATTATATAGAGGAGACAGACCGCTGAGAGAGTCCTCAATAGAACTC
>JAODTR010005249.1:0-11513 GCA_025399935.1 Amblyopsis rosae | reverse complement strand
CCCCCCCCCCCCCCCCCCCCCCCACAGGGCAACCTGCGCCTGACAATGACCTTTGTCCTTTGCATACACTGTACCGCACACGCACACACACACACACCCCTCTCATGCAATCAAGATATGTCCTTTAATCTTTGGCAGGGTTTGTGATCTCAAGCTGGAACAACCACCTCCAACCCCCCGGCCCCTTCTCCAAACACATGCACCACACACACACACACAACAAATGCACGCACACACACACACACCCCAAACACATGCACCACACGCACACACACACACACACACACACACACACAACACAACAAACGCACGCACACACACACACACCCCAAACACACGCACCGCACCACACACACACACACACACACACACACACGCACAAACAACACACGCACCACACACACAACAAACGCACGCACACACACACACACACACACACACGCACACACCTGTTCTCCAGCTCGGAGATGTCGGTCTGCAGGCGCAGGTAGAACCTCTCGGCCTGTGAGAACAGCTGTCTAAGCAGCAAGACGTTGGTGTGGGCCGTGTCGATGAGCTCCGTCTCCACCTCGGCCCTGACCACCGCCTGCAGCCCCTCCAGCATCTCATGCACCTCGTCCACTGTGAAGGTCTCCTCCACAAGCCTGCACACACACACACATAGGTTAGACACACACACCTCGTCCACTGTGAAGGTCTCCTCCACCAGCCTGCACACACACACACACACACACCTCACCCACTGTGACGGTCTCCTCCACCAGCCTGCACACACACACACACACACACACACACCTCGTCCACTGTGAAGGTCTCCTCCACCAGCATGCACACACACACGCACACACACACACACACACACACACACACACACACACACACACACACACATTAACCACATACAGAGACACACATGCACATGCTCGCATAACTGCAACCAGTTGATTTGCAACACAGGCGATGGAACTGACGGCTGGCGCGTTTAGGCTACCTGCTGTCTTTGAGCTCCTCGAAGCAGGAATCGACCGTCCGGAGTCTCAAGGTCCGTTTGGACCGGGCGAAGCGCATGTAATTTATGACCTCGTTCTGATGGTGTTCGTTAAAACCAAGTTCAGCCTGACGGAGGAAGCAGAGGTGGAACAGGTTGCAAAGGAGACCACATGTACTGTATGAAAAGCCAAAGTATAAAAAAGGCAATAAATATAATCATCACAATCATTCAACATAATCATGTTCAACATAATATCGTCAACATATTTGATATTGGATATACTTTTGATATGGGAACCAGTGAGAGGTTTATGACGGAGAAGGCACTTTTTATTAAGCTTGAAGCCACTGTTAGTTATGTTCACTAGAAATTATTACCTCTGTTACTGTTAGGTCCATGAGCTTGCAAAGAACACAAATGTCTACGTATGGATTCAAGTCGATGTTTAACTAAATCAGTGTAAAAACAGTGAACACATGAACAGACGCCCCAGCTAGCAGTTAGCTAAATGCTAAATGATGGACGGCAGCTATACTCACCATTATGGTTAGGATGCTAACTTGCCTAGCTTGCCTGTAGGTAGATCGAATTCAGCAGCTTAGAATAGGTACTTTGCCTAGTGAACAAACTATTGAGCTAAATTGCAGAATCCTCACATTAAACCTGCTGTGCCTAATAAAACCCGATGGTTAAACTGAACGTGAGAAGATTATAAGGCAGATTGTCTAGCCTAGTTGTGTGTGCCTAGAGAAAATGCTCATTGGTTACGGAAGCGTCATGGAGTTGGTTACTAGGGGTGTGTTCAGCGGTTCAGCAACTCAGGGTTCAGATTTTTGTTTTTATGCAACGGCGCCCTCTACAGGACCTCTAGGTTAACGTATTGCAAATTCATATTACAAGTGAAGGTGAAGCCGATGGCATTAGGGAGGAGATTCAGTTTACACATTACAAATACATTGGAGTTAACAAATGCAATTGAATGTAAACCAGTAAGACGAAATACACAAGCTAGGACCTACACAATGCCACAGTGAAACATTGTTACTCAGTATATCAATAGACTCCTGTATGAACTAAGGATATAATGTCAGTACCAGATACATTTATGGTATGGCTTCTCTTTCTGCTGCGCCTATTTTACTTTATGTGTGACCAAATAAAAACGTAACCTTTTTACTCTAAAGCCCTAACCATTTTGTTAAGAAATATCCTCAACTAAAAAAGGTTGCCAGTATGTTCCCTTTTCTGTAATTACATTAGGCTAACGGGCTGCGCATGGCTGAGCTTAATCAGATGCCTGACCAGTCCGGTCTAGTTTGCTCTGCTCCGTAATTTCCCTCACAAAGGCCAAGATGTTTCCCTTGTACCTGCGATCACGGTGAGTTATGCACACCTTCAGACAGAAGCTCAGGTAGCTATTCACGTCACCATTACAATGCAGGCCTTACTGTATTACTTTAAAGTCAATGTGAATTATATTTAGTATAATATAGCATAAATGTGGCATAAATGCGGCAATTATAAAAATTAATATTTAAAACATAAATAAAATAAATACATAAATAAACAGAGGTTTACAATATTGTATGGTGTTTTAGTTTAATTAACAAGCGTGTGATATATGGGAGAGAGTCTTTTGTATCGTATTAATAAGCGTGTTTTCAAATTCGCTTTCAAACTTTATGTAGCTAGTTTGTCTGCTGTAGCCAGCGAAACTTCACGTTTGCAGTGCTTTTGATGCTGTTCATAGTTTATTGTGTGTCTCTATAGCCTATATAAACTTTTGTTTAGTTGTAGTAGACTATATATATTGTATAGACTGATTGGCGATGCAACCCATCGAAGTGCAGTTGAAATAATCGAATCAGTTCAATCTTACAGACTGGAGAATACATTATAGTGCATTAAATCATTCAAACGTATGTATTTTAGGACGTTTATGCCTATTTATTTATCAACCCAAATGCCGCTACCTAAAGTCAAAGATGGACCGCAGACTTCTCGACTGGTCTAATAATAATACAATAATTCTGCAGTGTCGTTAAATTGTCACTAGAGGTCCCTATCGTTTCGTAGTAGTCAGTGCGTGCTTTAGTTTTATCATGAGAAGTAGCCTGCAGGTCAGAATTATTGATGAAATACAATATTTATTGTATTCTAGCATTTTTATAATACAGGTTTTCCAATGTGAGTTTTAAAGGATAGCAGGCATAGTAGGCCTACTCATTCACAATTTGTCTGAATTGCAAATTATGAAGTGGCCAATATAACCAGCCATAAATATTAACATTTGGGAAACTTGCATAAGTAGAAGTGCGCCATGAGTATATACTTATGTATTTCTTATTTGAAACGCCGAAATTCAACGATCTTCTTCTCGGTATATAAGTAGACTTAATGTAAATACTAAACTGTCTCCAAGTCAGTTGCAGCTGCACCGATCACAGCAAACATATAAACAACTAATGGTGAGGTAAACTGTTCCTGGATCAGAAATGTCACCGACTGTACTTCCTGGCAAAGTCAGCTGACAGACTCATGACAGACGGGCTTCGCGCATGCGCCGTTGCACACTCGGTGTCGAGGAATATGGCTGCGTCCTGAGTGCTGTGGGGAAGACGGCGTAATTGAGCACCTTCAGTATCGAATTGGGAAAACGGAGAAGTGCCAGCAACACTCCGTGGAGGGTGGGGGCTGAGGAGACGTATACTAATTGCCTTTAGTAACGATTACACAGGTAAATGCATCTGTGACCGACACTCTACTGAAGTCGCCTCGACCATGTTTGCGCTTGCTTGATTGAATGCCATTGCTAACACGGCTAGCGCTGCTCTTGCCGCCCGGTAATAGCAAAACCAGGTTTTCTAGCTGTTGCGCATCTTAGTGACAGCGTGGTGGTGTTGCACTGGACGAAACGTCTTCAATAGTGACAGTGTGCGTGCTCTCAGAAAGGTTTGGCTGCTGACAGTGTCCCAGGCACAGTGCTGTCGCTTTTGTTTTTAGCCAGTCGGTACTGTAATACGGTACAGTACAGGCCCGCTGCACCGGAGTACGGTCTGTTGTTGGGTTGGCGTTGACACCTCGGTAGCCAGTGTCAAACGGATTATCAGCATTGTCTGATCAGTCAAGATAACGAGATGCAGACACCCGGAGCGATCGATGTTAATTTGCCCAGCTATTATCAAACCTTTCAAGTTGTACGATGCCTGAGGACGATCAACAGCTGTTGTATTCGGAAGGGAACTGAACCGCTTACTTTGAGAGTGCACCTAAATGAAAGCAATGTTACATAAACACGCCAATACTATTACCATGCAGGAAATTATTTAGGCAAGAGCTCAACTTTGCTGTGATGATGCACTAAACCGTCTATTGAGTAGTCTATTGTAACATGGGTGGCAATTATTCATCTTTCTGAGTTAATATTCTCCTCATAGGCAACATCTAATAGTAGTCTACTTCAAGGAGCTTCATACTGCGAAATCTACCTCACAGTTAAAGCAGAACAGTGTTAGGTTCGTATAACTACTTCTCTGTCTGAAGGCTATTATTGTTCTCCCCATTGTTGCTGAAAGTTATGGCCTGATAAAGTTATAATGTTTAATAATAGCCCGTATTTGTCATCTATCTTCTTGCTGGCCCTGTACTTACATAATGAATGTATGCATTGCTTGGACCCAGGGTTTCCCTGGAGCCTTTGGGTAAGGTTTGGAACACACTATAGTAAGAGCCATTTCCTCTTGAACAAGAGTTTTTCATTTGTTATCTTTCTTTCCACAACATTTATCTCTGTCGGGGAGTATACAACTCCTTCTGTTGAGAGCTCCTGTAGGAGTGGCAATCACATGAATGCAATGTGCTTTGCTCTTTTTGGATTTTCATCACAGTAACGGAATTAAAATGTACAGAGTTGCACAATAACTAAAAATCACACACACACATATTTTGCATTATGCCAAACGCCAGTTTAGGATTACTTTTTGTACAGCTCTGCAAATACTCATCTTGGGTTAGGGGGGTGGGGATGTTTTTCTTTTCTTTTCTAAAATGGTGGATTTCACCTCTGGGACTTGTTTCACAGCTCCCAGGCTCATTTGCGCGCTGATACGGACAGGATGGGGAGTCAGGCTTTTCCACGATCCTCCTAGTTGCTGCTGACACAGCTTTACTTGCCTGGAGCACTGTATCGCCCGGTGGAGAGGGGTCAATGTCGATCGGTCACACTGCCCACGTTACTGTTGTCTTGATCTGATTGATCGTATAGCAGAACATGGCATTTTTATTGCACTTTCCTCACAACCCAAAAAATATGATGTCACCAAAGCAAACATTCTGCGTGTTGTCGGGTGAAAATAGGATCCGACGAAGCGGTTTCCCATGTTTAATGGGCCTACCAGTCTATAACCATAGTTGGGTGGAACGCCCGGGCACCAATCATAACCTTTTTCATACCGTTTTTTGCTTCGCTCATAAAGTTAATTTGTGCATCTCTACTCTTGTGTGCAGTTTGACAGCATCTGTGCATTGCTGAGGTAATACTGGGAATTATGCATTCACTGGCAAGCTCGCTGCATGTTTGTCCCAGCCCCTGTAGGCCTCATTGTTGAGCAAATGCCTGGAGAGTCTATCAGCTGCTGCTCAGGCAGGCCACGGTCCAAACGTCCTCCTCCTCTTTGAGCTCCAGAATGTTGTATGACTGTGTGAAGTGTGTGTGTGTGTGATGCAGTAGGTTGTGTTACTGCGTAACCTTGAAACATCGGCCAAGGTTGTGCTTTAAGAGCTGATGTGGCCCTCCTCACCTGACTTCCTCAGTTGTCAGTGCAAGGGAAACCTTCCCCCATCGGCTCACACTCTGTAATTAAATTAAACCGTGTTTGGACAGCGGTGAAATGTCTGTTTTGCAAGGCCTCTGTACTCTGTTGATTTATGTAGAAACATTGTTTGATGGAATCTGAAGGGTGTGCTTGGACTGTTAACAGCTGCTCTCCTGTGTTGCAGGTCCTGCGTGAAGATGAATGTGATCAAAGAAAACAAAGACCTGGCCTGTTTCTACACCACCAAACACTCCTGGAGGGGAAAGTAAGTTGTCTGTCCCCGTGTTCCCACGGCACTGGCACCACGTCACATAAGGCACACTGGTACGCTGTGGCTTCAACCTCCCGCGTCCGTCCGCCCTACTCACACAAGGCACTCGTGCTGAATGTCTGATGATACACAGTGGTGACATCACAGTGGTGACATCACAGGGGTCTGTCAGGGAGTGGGCTTGTAGATCTTCATTGGTTCTTAGCCTCGTCACTCACACGCCTGTAGCATTTCTGGTACGCTCTTAACTGTCCTGTTTCTTTTAGCGGCCAGTAACCACGCGTATTTAACATATGTACAAGACATTCACACAGCTATACCCGTGCCGTATAGTTTCCCAACAAATTCCTCCAGTAAATGTAACGTGGAAAACGTCAGCTTATGAAAAACTGTCAAATGCTAGTCATGCTTTTCTGACACCATATCTTCCTGATTCTGGCTCAGGAGAATGGGGCCACTGAAACCACCCCCCCCCCCCCCACCCCACCCCCCATCCACCGTATTGTCATTGCTCACTGATCACTGACATGTTTTCTCTACGGTAGAACTGAAACATAACCTGAACCTGAAGAACAAGGCAAGCTCAACACAAACAGCCTGGAGGTTTCCCTTCAGATGACGATGCTGCATTGAGCTCGGTCTGTGTGCACAAAAGCACAAAACCTGCCTGGCCTGAAGGCACTAAAACTATCTGTTCTCCTAATATCGGTTGACTCCTCTCACCTCAGTGTCCCACAAGAGGTGGGACGACAGGGAATGTTGTTGCTACAGAGCAGCCAGCTAGATCACTGAGTCGGAAGGTGGCGGTTGCAATAAGCAAAGTTGATCATTGCGGCTGAAGGTGTTTGGCATAGGCTTGCAGCACTGCACAGTCATAAATTGGTAGTTAGCTCGGTCACAAGATCCACTCAGCTCAAGTGAAAACGTATGATGTCCTATATAAATCATATACGCATAATTGTGCAGGTTTTCTAGAGAGGATTAGGCTACATGCAGAATATGGCTAGTTATTGATAGCTTGTACGTTTAATTTATCTTACGTGTGCTCTGTGTTAGCTGAAATGTAAGCTAGGCACTAGTTAGCCCTCAGTTTATGCAGGCACGTATGCTGGTGGGTTTATGTTACCAATACCCGCTTCCTAAATGGCTTTGCCCCATTAAGGCCCTCCGTTGACTGAAATGATGTAAGCAGCGCTGCAGGCCGACGGCACCCGCCTTCATCCGACTAATGCAAAGGGAGAAAACATTACGCTCTGTATACGTCAGTCGTTTTCCTGTTTTAGGGAACACTGAGCTATTTAAAAAAGAATTTGTTAAATGAACATCAATTGTATACATTTTCCCTTTTGTGTTTAACATTTTAACAAGAGACAGACATACTGAGCACGTTTGTAATGTAACACCATGTCTTCTGGCTGGTATTGCTAATGCAGAATGAAAAAGTAGCTTGTAGGAATCACCGTTGATTGTGTGCCGGAGAGGTGAGTGAGTGCAGCTCTCGACTGTGAATACAGAACGTGGTCTCAAAAGCCACTTTAAATTACCGTCATCCGTAATTAGCTTGCCCTTCTTCCCTGAACACGCCTGTCTTCACAAGTTACGCTGCTATTGGACGCCTGTCTTCACAAGATGCACTGCTATTGGACGCCTGTCTCACAATTTACGCTGCTATTGGACGCCTGGCTTCACAAGATGCGCTGCTATTGGATGCCTGTCTCACAAGCTACGCTGCTATTGGACGCCTGGCTTCACAAGATAAGCTGCTCTTGGTCGCCGGTCTTCACAAGATGCGCTGCTATTGGATGCCTGTCTCACAAGTTAAGCTGCTATTGGACGCCTGTCTCACAAGCTACGCTTCTATTGGACGCCTGGCTTCACAAGATGCGCTGCTATTGGATGCCTGTCTCACAAGTTACGCTGCTATTGGACGCCTGGCTTCACAAGATAAGATGCCCTTGGACGCCTGACTCGGGCAGCAGGTCTGCATGCTCCCGCGTGTTTCCTCTTCGTGCTGTCAATCATGTTTTCCTTTGAGGGTCCCGTGACCCCGACCTCTGGCTGCGGACTAGATTGGCCGAGTCACATGTGTGTCCTGTGTGGCAGTTGTGCTCTCTCCGCTCGTTAACGTTTTTTTGTTGTTTGAGTACAGTTAGTGGGGCCTGCATGCGACTTGTGAACGTCCTTCCTCACTGTTGTTGTAGGAAACTGTCATTTATGGTCATGGCGTTGGAGTCAGTTTATTTGTATGAGGCCAGAGAGACTTGACATCTAAATGTGGATTTTCCAAAGTCACTTTCTCTAATTAACTCGCATACCATCTGCTTTTCACTTTGTGTTTGTGCGTGCGTAAGCCTTTATCCAAATGTTGTAATTCAGTCAAATGTAGGAACAGTCTAAATAAAAGAATATCGTTATTAGCATTTGTACAGAAACATATTCTTATAAAGTGTGTATTTGGTTAAAAGCTCACAGTTAGGGATGTTGGTTTGTTCGGTAAATGGGAAAAGTCTATGCATGTGTTTTGTAGAACGTGAGTCAATAGGAGGTGACTGGTACGTTCCCACATGTTGTTTGACTCACTACACTGCTATTGATTACACTAAACATGGTTCTATAAACAGTTGTCTCTCTAGTCTCTGTTGTTTAACCCCCCCCCCCCTTCACCGCCATCACAGCATCCCGTCTTTGGCCCACCAACTGTCGAAGAAGAAGGGAAATAAAATGTGACTGGTTATTGTTTCCGAGTAGCTGGTACATCTTTTATAATGCATTATCCATGTGGTATTAGTGAGAATACAGGATTTTCCCTCCCTGAGAGAGTTTCAGTTATCTTTCAGAGGAAATTAATGCTTGGCTTTCAAATGCAGTTATTTAACACTTCCCTCATGCTTCTGTGGCGTTAAAAGACAGGCTGTTAACGTAACATGATTTGAGACATGATTTTGAAAAGAGAAAATAAGATTGTTATGCAACAGTTCAACGGAACAGTCCGAAACCAAAACTAGAAACTGAAAGGTTGTGGTGATCTGTGGCCTTACATTGTTACGATCACATGTCAACATGGAGCAGATTCACGATCTCAAAACCACTGTTTTACTTGCACAATAAATCTGATTCCAGGAACGATTTGAGGTTGCCTTGGAGGAGGTAATGATTTGAGTCCTCTTCCAGGATGACTCTGGCTTATTAACTGTATGGACAAACCCTCCGTGACATCACCAATAGGTTTTCTCAAGAACGGATTAGATGATCGAGCTGTGCTGTCTCGGGCTGGTCCTGGCACGCCATCTTTGCATTACCTGATTTTATTTATTCCATTATACTGGAATAAATGTATGCCTTAATAATATATTTTCACCCTGCAAACAGGAGTGACTAGCAATAGACATCAATGTTTGTTTTGAACTGGCTGTGAACATATTTTCGCTGTAAAGCTGGACACTTTAACATGGTGGTCTATAGGGATTGACTCCCTTTGGCTGCTAGCCTCAAGTGGCCATTTGAGGAACTGCAGGTTTTGGCACTCTTGTTTCTGTTTGATTAATTTCTCGGCACCAGAGGTGCACACTTGGTCTAACGTGGTGATCTGAGCTGCTCACACACACACACACACACACAGTGGGGCTGTGCGCGTGCGGTAATTGTCCCATGGCCGGGCACGTCTCCAGTCTGGTTATTGATGTACTGCAGTGTACTTGTGTCGTAACGCAGGACCTCTGGAGTATTCCATGGTCCTGCGTATGGCTTGTTCAGGTATGGCACAACTTATATGATTGGGTACCAGTGATCTAGAGTTACCTGGTGGAGGTGACTGGTATTAGGGATGATAAATCATACCCAAGCGATTTCACATCAGCCTTCAATGCCTGGATCCACTGTGTCTTGTCTCTCTGTATTTTCTGGTGCACTTTAACAACTCTATACAGTTATATGGCTAGTGTTGCTTACCAGTTACAGCATAAGGAGGTTATGCAGAGAGACTACAAGTTGGAATTAATCATGGAATGGACACATGCAAATTCTATTATTATAATAATAATAATTATTATTTATTTGAATGAATGGTCATTGGTTAATGTAAAGTGTATTTATATAGCCCTTAATCACATTGCAGTCTCAAAGGGCTTTACAGCCTACATTTCACATGGAAACAAACAACACCCCCTTAACCTGCTGTGTTTCACATTCTGCATTGTACTTAAGAACTAACACATCAGAGAAATGTAAAGCATTTTGTATGTTAGCTAATTAAGAGTGTTCTGTCAATTGTAGCATTAACAGACTCCACAGAAGCCCCAGGTCAGAGTAATGCTGTGTTATGTTTCCATGTCGCACCACCAGATTACAGTTGAGCATAAAGCCCTATCATTTCCACTTCTCAAAACAAGGGCTTGCCCAAACCACTTCATCCTGATCCTCACGTCCTGTGTTGAAATCCCAAGCTGTGTTTCTGAAATACAGCGTAAAAAACCCATTCAGAGGGTTGACAAGACCATGGCGGCATTTCAGCCTACCCTCCGGATATGTCCAAATACATTGAGTGACGAGCATGTCATTTCTGCTGAATCAGTTCTTATACATTTTCACTTAATGAGTCGTGTGGTAATTGCACTATAACATAACACAAAGGCCCCATATCAAGAATTGAAGAAATACTTTCAAGCTAGACTTTTCAATTGGTGGTGCACTTACATTTTTTTTTTTCTGCACTGTTTTTTTTATTCTAACTATGAGTGAGATTATACTGTAGGCCAGAGACCGGGTCTGACTCTAGGTTTGAAGCAGCCGTGACGTGTGGCGTCAAGGGCTGTCGCGGTTAAAGGTTTTTTCCATGCTGTGATTTACGTTTATTATCACCATATTTTTGTTTTGAGTGCTTGGCGGAGAGCTTCCGAAATAGCGTTGTTCTGGGGCATGAACACAATTTCTAGGCAAAGTGATCTCAGTCCGTAATGAGACGATGTGCAACGGCATATCGGCTCATGCATTCTGACAAAATCGATACACAAAAATGAGAGGTGACCATGGCAACCGATTGGCCTTCATGCTGCGGAGAGGTGGTCTGATGTCGGGCAGGGTACCAGTGCATCTGGGAGTCACATTTTCTACAGCCGCTATACACAGGGGACAGGCTGAGTACTGTGTGTGCATTACAGCGTACAAGCTCTCACTTGCGGTTGTGAATGCAGCCCAGTAACAAAATGTTTAGTGTGCGTCTAGTTTCCTGTTTGTGACGTTTAGCCTATTTTCAGTCTCTTCCCCTCATCAGCACTACGTCACATAAGAGACTGTCTCTAGTCTCAGCCTCTTCACCAGCACTACGTCACATAAGAGACCGTCTCTAGTCTCAGCCTCTTCACCAGCGCTACGTCACATAAGAGACCGTCTCTAGTCTCAGCCTCTTCATCAGCACTACGTCACATAAGAGACCGTCTCT
>JAODTR010005248.1:0-11514 GCA_025399935.1 Amblyopsis rosae | reverse complement strand
AGTTTTAATTGTGTCCACTAAAATGCGGGGTATATTTTGAAAATGAAAATGCAATTTTGGGATTGCATTTTCATTTGCATTAAGTCCACTCTAAAGCGTGGAATTGTTTGACAATTAAAATGATATTTGGGATTGCATTTTCATTTGAATTTAGTCCTCTATGGACTTCCATAGTAGGCCTACAGTAAACATGATATGCAAGAGGCGTAAGGGGTGTAACTGAACTACCCGCTATCGGCCCTGATGGTTCTATAATAGGGATGTTTGTATCCTTCTTGAACACCAAAGGTATAGCTTTCAGGAATGGAAGAATTCACCCAGGTAAATTTTACGCATCACTTATATTTTATAAAGTCACTTGATATTGTTCTTCTTGTCTTTGTGTGTAATATATATAACTATATATATATACACATAACATACATACATACATATATATATAATTGTTTGTGTGTCTTTCTCAGATTTAAGCATATACATATATAAAAATGAGTAATCATCTAACTATGATTTTACTTTAACTTTCAAATGTCAGCATTGTCCAAACCGTAAACTGCTGAGGAACTGAGAAAATAAACCAGGTATTATCCATATAAACGTGAAAAAAGCAGTTATGTGCCTTAATGTATTATGTGGGTTAATATTCTATTTACAGAGAGTAATGCACAACATCATATTTTCTCTCATGAATAAGAACGTTACTTTTTATTATCTTACAACAGAGGACTACAGGATTTCTCTCTTAACGACATCCATGCTCCAGTAGAGTACAAAGCTATATTGTTTGCCAGAGTACTGCACGGCAACAGTAGGTAAACTCTCCACCTCCTGCTGTAGGTGGAATCAAAAACATGGAATCTGAAGTAGTTCATTATGACTTTAACACCACAGACGCTTCTGTGTCTGACGCTGAGCTACAAGGCATTGTCTTGGAATGCTCAAGATTGTTCACCGTTCTCTCTGATCAACACAGAGGCCATCTTGAGACCACTCTAATCAAGCTCAAAGAGACAGCTACCCATGGTCATCAAATAAAGACAGTTTATCTTATCTTTGGTGGTCTAGGTGGTGCAGTGATTGGTTCTGCTATCGGAGCAATTACTGGTACACTTTCTGGGTTCTTTGGTGCAGTTTTTGATGTATTTATGTGTATGATACTTGGCGATGTAAGCCAAGATCGTCTTTGCTTGATTGGCACACTTGGTATTGGAACCGGAGCTGCTATTGGGGGTGCAATTTGTGGAGCAGTAGGCGGTGCAACAGAAGCTGTTGGTGGTGCAGTGAATAGTACAGTTGGTTTATTTGCATGTGGTGTCTTTGGTTGGATAATTGGTGGGGCAATCGGAAAGGTTCATGCTGGGGGCATTGGGGAAGTAATTGGTGGAATCAGTGTTGCATTTGGTACACTGTGGAGCAGGTGCTGCAGTTTGTATATTTAGAGGCATATCCATTATTTCGAGCATGGCTAAAAAGAAAGTAATTTCGAAAACTGTAAAGGATTTCAATGACATTATCAAACCACTTGTGAAGGAACTGAAAACGATTACAGATTGTGACAAGCACAAAATGTCCTTCAGTCCAATGATACAGAGTGTTGTCAGTCAGAGTGGGAACACCTTGGCTGCTGTAAGCAAGCTGAGCAAAAATGTCACTGACATTGAGAATCTTAAAGGAAAGGTCGAAGTCTCTGTCATTATTCAACAACTACCAAGGCAATGGGAAGAAACCAGAGAAGAATTGGAGAAGATGAGAGCTATACTCTCAGTTCTTTTGGAGACAAGTGATGTTTAACAGCAGGTCAACCCCTCATCATTCCCATTATTGTAATCTTATTTTATACTTACAAATGGAATTGGAAATTCTTTATTGTATTCCGGTACTTAAGAAAAAAAAATATTTTGTGTATTTAGGCTACTGGTGTTTATTCCATATACAATATTTTTTAACAATTAAATAATGTGATGAGTGTTTTTGGGTTTCTTTTAAATATTTGTTTCCATTGGACTTTCATTAGCCGTGAGCAACAAAAATGTAATAATGACTTATGAATGAGCAGTCAGTTTGTCACATGAAAAGGTTTATTTGATTTATTATTTAATTTATGTATTTATTATGCTTATATTGCCAGAAGCTATACAGTAGTCAAATTTACTTTTAAAATAATATAAAATAAACTACAGTACAGATTTATTTTTGTTCAAACCCCCAAAATGCTAAATCTTTTTTTAATAAGTAATTCAATCAATATTAAAAATAATTTAATATTACAATTATTGAGATGTTTTTATTCTTGGAAATATAAAGAGAAATGGGTCAACATTAATAATTTTATGCAGCTACAATACACATTGTATTTGTTTATTTACTTAAAACCCTTTACTAAAGGCACAATAAATTAAATGCTCAATAGCACCTTTAAACTATACCTGCTTAAAATACTGAAATTATCTTATTTGTACAATAATTACACTTCCCACATGATTGGTTTAAAGAAGCTGTAGATATGATATTAAAGCAATAATTATGTAAAACTAATTTGTTATAAATGCCATATAGACATTCATTCTTAAGAATATGTTTTGGTTTATAGCCTCTGCCTCTAAATGTCGATTTCGATTTTTCATCGTGCCCAAATGTGCTGACCTATCAGTACATTTCCCTGATTGATCCGGAGAATCTACCTTGAATGTAAATGTACGCCAACTACAACAGATTCCTAAATTGATAATGGCAGACCAATAGGTTCAATAGAGGGAGCAGGGGAAGAGAGGGTGGGGTTTTGTGTTGTTGATTTTCATATTCTTGCTATTTTTAAATTATGTTTAGCTCAAATCTTACCTACAACAGCTTTAATGGGATTTCCTGTGTCATTATTGTCATGTCAAAACTCATAATTTAAATACATAATTTATATAAAATCACATTCATACATAGATAAAATCAACTGATGGCAATGTCTCACTGACATTTGAATTCATAGTTTAAACAGTATGTGCAGTCTATATTATCTGAAATCCTGTTATTTTTATAAAATAAGTGCTATGTCTGACACAACCAATAAACACCTAGGTATACTGTAGTAGCATTTGGTTAAACCATGCAGGGAACAAGTAAAAGGGAAGTAATATAGAGAAGTAAACAATGGCATTCCGTGTGAGGGCAAATGCCATTGTGACATTAGAGCATGACGTAGATCTAGTTAAGGAGATTGTTATACTTTCTGTTAAAAAGTAGCTGATTATCACTAAACACTTTTTTGCTAATAAAATGTTTTCTATTAACACTGTTATTGTTGGCAACAGATAGTCAATCTAGTCAGCATCAGAAATAATAAGTCAGCACATTGTTGTATTTTTAAACTTTGTTAAAAGGTAGATGATTATTGCTAACAGATTTTTGTTTATAAAAAAAGTCACCATCAGCAATAATATGTGTTCAAATACTTTCACTCATGTGTGACAACTGATAGCTCATTGTTGTATTATCAAAGTTTGTTTTGGTGAGGAATAAACTTGGTACAGTACCTAACATTTGTTTGGAATGCTGCAGAGTTCACTGAGAAGATACAAGCTAGTTAAGCCAGTTAATAGGGATAAATGAAATCCTCTTTCAGGGAATTATTTTATTTTTGCCTTACATTCATGTGTTGGCAGTGGGACTTGTGTTTCATTACTGTTACATGTTTGTGCGTGCATCAAAGAAACCACAAACTTGAACAAGACTATACAACAGTGGTGAAATAAATCTTCTTGATTCTCAAGACGTGTCATTAATGTTCTGACCGGACATTCTGTAGGGTTGCTACCGGAAACTACTAGCATATTAGTCAAGCCGACGTACTCAGCTTCATGGACTTTTATTATGCAGTACTATACAGTACTACAGTATTTTTAATTGTCTTTATTGTAAAGCATTCTAAGTTGCAACTCCTCTATGAAAGACGCTACAGTATAAATACAGTTTATTATTATTATTATTATTATTATACTGTCTGCTGCCTAACTAATGTACGTGGGTGTGGTGTGTTGGGTGTGTAAAGAGAGAACTGGTTTATGAAGGGGATCTTATTAAAGATGTGGTTAAAATATGGTAGCATTTACTATCTCTGTGTGTGGCTGGGCATACAGTACTCTCACTACATTAAGCGAAAACATACTGTAATTAATTTCTACAAATAACCCCCCCTTCCCCCCCCCTCCCAGTTCTTTCTGGAGTGTTTCAAAGGGAGATATCTGAGGAGACTTGCAGCTGTTGTCCTGGTTTCCATCTGGTGCTACGCCTGCCACTGTCTGAACGTCTGTAAGGCTGGTTCCGTAGGTCTGCAGTAGGAACACAGTGATGAGAACCATGCAGTATAATGTTCTCACCTCTCCCCCTAAAGGACATATTACATTTCCATATCATGGCTGCTGCACAATGCCTCCTAAAGGGACACTTCTCCATGTCATTGATACTATGCCCCCTCACCCCTGTGTACAGCCAGAGTAATTTGCCCCCCACTCCCCCCGGTCAGTACCGAGGGCTTTCGGAGGGGCTGTCGTCACAGAAGATGCGAGAGGAGCGCTTGCCAGAACGGGCCGTGAAGGGCACAGACTTAAGAGCTGGAGACACCCGAGAGAGACAGACAGAATGAAGAAGTGTTCGGAAGAAGATAAGACTGGATTAAAAAGCATGGAGGAAATCAGCATTAGTGATGGAGCATTGATGGGAAAGTAAAAGCACTCAGTCAAAAGACACACACGTGAAGAAGCCTTATACTTTTCATGAGATACTAGACATAGATGACGTCCACATTATGTTCTACCTGTGATAATATCCTCGATGGCTCCGTCTGTACCATCCCTAACCAGAGAGGTCACCTGTCTCCTCTTCAACTCTGCTATCAGATCCATTTGAGGCAACTTGGACATCACAGGCAGCTGAGAAGTCACATACAGTAGTTGGACATATCAGAATAAACATGTTTTGTTGTTGAGGACACATATTCCATTTCATCCAGATTATAGAATTCTACTTATATGTACTACTACAAACATTAGTACCAGTTGCACTGCAAATATGGCATGCATCCCAATAGTCTTTTTTGCTTTGGCACCTTCCTAACTGAGTTAAATGGCCTGGAGGTAAGCCATGGCCATGACAATAGCTCTTTGAATTATTTAAATGCATTCCTTTCCTCCTTTAGCATATGGTACGGTCTGATAAAAGAGGGGAGAATGCTGTCCTACAAATCTTTGCAACGCACCATTCACGGAAATCAAATGATCATCATAGTGTCCATGTTATGCCTATATTACATAAATGTAACAATTATTTTCATGCAATCATACTAATTGGTATTCATGTCTATAAATATCCTATGGATGTTGAGTCTGCCACTCTCAATGTGACAAACATTTAATTTTTTCTGTGATTGGTATATATATATATATATATATATATATATACTTTTTTTTTTTTTTTTTTCTCAATCACACCTTTGGTAATGAGGTCATATTTTTCACCAGGTTGTCCATATTTATTGCCTGCTTCAAACAACATGGTAAGAATGCAAGGAGTGAGTAACCTAAGATGCACTCGTAGTCCATCATTGGAACATTGTAGTTTCATCGTGGCAGACTCGTGTCATTAACATCCACCATCGCATAATTACGTAGCCTAGTGTAAGTGCAGTTGTATTTCCTTAGCACCGCGGTTGTCTTTTCCTAAATCCTTATGAATTCTCCTTCACATCTTTCCTTAACCACATGACATTTCCAATCAAGTTCAAGGAAAAGTGGCTAGGAAAGGACATAAGATATACAGTGATTATTTTCAGATGCTAAGTTTTCAGAGGCCATCTGGCGGCCATTTTGTCTACTTAAAGCTAAATTCAACTAACAGTAAGCAAAGACAAACTGGTGTTACAGTACCTTGTTTTCAGATGCTTTAGGTTTAAGAGGACTTGGTGGAGCTTCACAAATCAGGGTACTGTGTTTTTTCCTCTGCTCATTATCCTGCTGTGCTTTCTGCAATAGAGCACAACACACATAATGTAGGCCTATCACATATCTGACACTGTTGTGTTGGTACTGTAAACCATGAGGCTACATGTAAACATCAAACTCCTCGTTTCATGCTGTGTCTGACTTTATCAATGTCATGGTATCATGGTGTCATTGATGCTTGCTCTGTTCTGTACCCTATGGGAGGTATTCTGCTGCTCTCACAGCTCCCAGAGCCAATTTAACTAACTGCAAATTTAAATTAATATTATATTTGACTATAGCGGTCCTGCCTGAGCTGAAATATAATAATTTATATAATTATATATGCCTATATTTCTATCAGTGAAATTTCAATCTGTGTTCCTGAAGTCATCAGATTTTCTCTAGATAATAATGACTTATTTGAACAAAATGTCATGGTTGAAAAATCAGCATTTTGACTCTAATCATCGTAAAATCCCTCAAGGAACCTACTTTCAGCAAGATTGTAATGCCACAGTGTTTGGATGTGAATCTAAAGTGAATCTTGCACACACAGTAATGTTGTGTTATTAGAACGTCACCCTGAGCCCTATATGTTTCAATGTATGAACAATAATAGACTGTACAATACCTGTAATTTGATACTACAAATAAGTCCATCAAACATATAGTGAAAGTGAAAATATCTGACCTTGTATGCCTTGATGAACCTAACAAATACTGGGAAAAACATAGAGGGTGGTGTAGTTTTTGGGTTCTCGCCAAAATACTCCACAGCTGACTCATACGCTTCCTGTAAGAAAACAATGGCACCCTTAATACTGTAGAATGCGGGTGCTTGACTTTTGATCAAATAGACAGATGAGGAATGTGATGAAGGTGCCGAACACTAGGTGTGGAACAGTTTATGATCATGAGACACAATGAGCCGACCTGGGCGGTCTTGCCGTCAGCTATTAGGGTGTCTAACAGCTTGTTGCTGCTGGCGAGGAAGTGCTTCAGCACAGGGTTGTCTCCTTCTATGCTGAACTCACTCCTGGTCACGGCCATGCCTTTCTCCAGCGACCGTACGTCCTGCAGAATGCTGTCCAGAGGCACTGCAGACACAACGCCGCTCACAGTAACAATTATTTTCACTTGGGGACCACATTGAAAATGTCAGAGGACTTCGCAGGCCACATTCCGTTTTTAACCAACATGCTAAAACATTTTTAAATACAATACAAAATAGCTAACTTTGTTAACTTGCATTTTTATGCATATATAGGCTATTCCTATGCAACACCATTTTCATAATCAAACACAAAAGTTAACTACTATGTTACTAACTATTTTATGCAGCAGTAAAAAGAGCAACATTCTGCATAGCTCATAATGGAATTTTATGATGTATTATAATTTTTTTAATGTTTGATGTAACGGGCGGGTAGAATTGTCGTATCCGGCCCCTGGGCCTGACTTTGCCCAGGTCAACAATCCTTGATTGATTGTGTTGGGGGTAGAAGTGTATCGTTGTTGTTGCGAGACAGATGGGTGCACCTTTAAGTACATCCATGCCCCCACACACACAAGCGGTATAATGCTTGTGTCTTTAACAGTAGATACAGTGAGCATAGATGGTCACAGTAAAGATTAATTTCATTTGTTTACTGTCTTTAAAGTGCTGTAGGTAGGATTTTAGAGCTATACGCTTAGTCTAATACCATATGTCTAATGCCATAGACATGCGTCAGTGTGAGAATACAGTACAGTATGTGCTCTGGTTAATAACCCCTGCCCCTGTGCGTCCAAATACTTATAACAATAACAATCAGGGCCTCTTTTTTCCTGATTGGTATTCAAGCTACCTTGTATGTCAATCATATTATTGCATGTGCACCGCTACAACAGGGTGGGGTGTGTTTTGGGTGTTTTTGAGTTACAAAATATCACTCTCTTTCATTCCTACCTATATTAGCTTTAGGTGAAAGTTATCAATTGAAAGGAATTCAATAGAATAAAGTATTAAAAATAGATCCTCACTTGCACACAGCTAAGGCTGTAGAAACAATGTGCTCTGAAATATACTTTATTAACTTGTCTTAAGGCAACCGCTCATTGAAGGCGCCGACGCGCGTCAAGAGACGAGACGACTGAGTTTTAGAACTAGTTCTTTTAAACGGGGCAATGCCCACTGGCGGCGTCTGACGTGCGTCGATGCCAGGGTTTGAATATGCGGTTCTATTTCTTGAGCGTCAAAGCCATAAACATGCATTGGAATACCTGCAGACGTTTGAGCTCTTACATCAATTTGCCTTTTGAACCTGAATCCCATGACGCGCTGCCGAATGCCACCACCAGTTGGTGCTGGCCTGTACATTGTATAACCCTATTCGTATCATATCATATATCAGTACTCTAGAAATGATACAATGCTCTTTAGTATTACGAATGAGTGAATACAGAGTTGATTATGAAAATCAATTAACAGGAATTTACATAAACAAGGGGAACCGGGAACAAAACCATTGGCAGGTACAGGAGTTAAGCTACTATTAAGTTACTGTGTTCGCAAAGCATTTACATACCAAGGGCTGCCTTGTCCATAAAGTGCAGTTCTGTACAGAAGGACTGGAGATCTGGGTATTTCTCCTGAATGATGCTGACGATGAAGTGCAGCAAGCTCTCTTTGCGGTCTGTAGATTTGGTGTCTAAAAGCTTTTGAAGTGAGGAGAATCCACAGTGGTAATGTCAAACATTGAAGGTTGAAATAAAAGAAATTCTATTTAATATATTGTATCTAATATCTAATCAAATCTAATATGTTTTAAGTACTATTTCGTAAAGAAATAGTAAAGTTAGATAATGGTTTTAAAAAGGCCTCTGTGGGGTTTTGAGACCTTTGCTTACCAAGTCTAAACTCTGCAGCCGGAAGCCATAGGCTGCCTCTCGCTTGCTGCTGTTCATGTAGTTTCCGAAGGCTAGGATGATCTAACGTCAGAATACAGAAAGCTTTTTGTTTCAAGTACAATGAAAATACTTCTTGAGACGTGTTGTATGGTGGAGCACCTCAGGTTAAATTAAAACAACAGTAGTACGTCATACTGCCACCATGTCCAGAAAAACAGACTAGATGCCATAACATCTCATTTTTCTAAATTAACATTAGGTAATATTCACCTCAAGGATTTTCTTCAGCTTGCTGGATGACTTGATCGACATTGAGGCAGCAATGATGGCATTGAGTTGCTGTGGGGAACATGGTTGATGTGATTACTGTCTGTAAAGTTCCTACGCCTCATTATGCGCCAGTCACCAGATATCAGAATATCTCTACATCCTTTGCACAATTAATTTTGCACCCTTCATCGTTCGGAAATGTTATCCCTGGAGTCGTTTCTAACACTTCCACAGTAGAGGCAGTAGATAATGTATATACAGTATATTACGTGCTTCTTATACAGAGAATCCCCCTTCCCCCAGACAGAACGTAGTAGTTAAATGATTCTAACCCCCCCCCCTTTAAACTCTCCCAGTGAACTCACAGGCTGTATTAGGAGGACAGTCTCTCGGAAGTTGCCCATGAAGGTGAGCGTACTGATACGCTGGGGCAGCCGCGGGATTTTGCCGAAGCGCGCCATGAAGTGGTCCTCCTCGCTGAGCTCGTCCAGGGCCCTGCCCTCACACTGGTGGCTGTGGATGATCTTCAGTTCATAGTCAGAGGGGATGAATCGCTCCAGCAGCTCCAGGAAGTCCACACTCAGACCTTCTTGGTTGTAACTGTTAGGAGAGTGAGGGTTAAATCATGGCTAGTGCTACGTATTAGTAGTAATAATAGTAGTAGTAGTAGTTGACAACTAGAACTACAATGAAATACTGGATGTCTAATCCTATATAATATTGTATATGAATTAATTATATTAAGTTCAATAATTTAGAGAATGTTTTGCATCATAGAAATATAAACATAGTAATGACACATACTTCTCTATGGCGGTGCAAATATCCGACGATGCCATTCCTGCCTTGCGCAGAGTGATGGCCAGGTTTTTGGCCCTATTGGGCTCCAGTAGTGACACTTTCCTGGAGGTCTTGTGGGCCACTCTCATCTTGAGTGTGCCCAGGCCAACAGGCGCCGTTTGGGCCTTGGTCTTGAACTGCTCCTCGAAGGCATCCATGTTTAGCTCCTAGAAAGAGAGATTGACTGTACAGTATGTGTACTTACACATACATGTATACTGTATATACATATACACTGTATATATATATATATATATACACACATACATACTGTATATATAATGTATATACAAATACATATATATAGTATACACTCTATATAGTCTTTCCATGCTGCACGGTTCTAATCATGTAGTTCACGTGGAGCAATAGTGACCTCTAGAGGCCTATGAGAGAATAACAGAGAGACTGGATTGATACATAGACTGATATGGATCCGGTCCAATGATAAACCCAGCATATGAAGCACACCGCATCATTTTACCTCCAGGATGTGCTCATCATCCAGCTCATTAAAGATGGTGCCTGCCACCTGGTGGGGTTTGAGGGCCTGCCAGTTGAGCAGAGGCATGCGGTACTTCGTCTGGATAGGTTTCTTGTTTTTGCAGGCTGGAACGAAAGAGAAAAAGAGAAAAGCGATAAAACAATTAAAGAAATCATCAATAGCAAAAAGTATCTAACAATGAATTGCTAATATCCCAAAGCATTCAAAGAACAAAAATAAATTGTCAAAACTACCAATAAAAGTGTCCATTATAGTGTCTACAAAAGTACTGTACGGTGTACTAAGCTAAACTCTTTTAACTAACACTGTTCTCCCCATATCCAGCAATGAGCTCACCTGGGCACTCATCCGTCAGTTTTCCAGAAGTTAGGAGCATACCACTTTGTGGAGGTGGTGGGGGTGGCAGCCCCGTTGAACCTTGGGAAGGTGATGGTGGAGGAGGAGGAGGGGGAGGAGCAGGAGATGGCGCAGGCACTTGTATTATGGGAGCCGATGGGGGAGGCGTTGACAGGAGAGCCGGGGAGTTGGTGGTGGGTGACAGAGTCCCAGGACCAGCCTCTTTGAAGATATTCAGACCAGACAAGACAGAAGTACAAGTCAGGGTTTGAAACCAGGTTCATGGGTTTAACATCAACACTAGCTACCGTTTTTCGGTTTTATTCATTGATATTTCTGTAATTCACTAAATTAGTGGTGTGCTAATATAGCTACTAGCTAGCAGATTACAGTGAGATTCATACCCTAGTCATTTTACTCATTGTAAATTACTTTATTGGTCTTATTAGGCTACCTAATAGTTTAACAGAAAGTATTAATTAATCAATATAATAATAATAATTATTATAGTATTATTATTAAGGGCCTAGCCCCGAAGGGGCGAAGCCCTTTTGTTATTGTACGTTTTATTATTATTATTATTATTATTCTGTCATTGAAGTCAATGGCAACCCCTAGAACCGTGTGATAAAAAGTTGGGAATTTTGGCACACAAGTAGCCTAGGGTCTCACCATCTCTGACACTTAATTTGGTGGGGTCACCTC
>JAODTR010005247.1:0-11515 GCA_025399935.1 Amblyopsis rosae | reverse complement strand
ACGGGCAACTAGTAAGGATGCCTCCTGGGCGCCTCCCTTGGGAGGTGTTCCAGGCACGTCCAGCTGGGAGAAGGCCTTGGGGAAGACCCAGGACCAGATGGAGAGATTATATCTCCAAACTGGCCTGGGAACGTCTCGGGATCCCCCAGTCAGAGCTCGCTGATGTTGCTCGGGAAAGGGAAGTTTGGGGTCCCGTGCTGAAGCTGCTGCCCCCGCGACCCGACTACGGATAAGCGGGAGAAGATGGATGGATGGATGGATGTACATATTCATTTCATGTATTTGTTTTGTCTGCTACAGTATATACACAGCAGATCACGATTGCTGAAAATGTATGAACCGCTGTGTTGTGTTTTCGAGCGAAATGTCAGAATACAAGAAGATGCACACGACATAATTAGTCACCCTGCTCTCTCACGCTTCCAGACCGCCCCAGGGTCACTTCTGCACCAGAAGAGAGAATAAAGCAAGCTGAACACCTTTTCACAACAACAGCGAAGCGTGTTGTTGGAGTGCTGGAGCCCTGGCCATCAACCTCCAGCCAATGGTCAGAAACAGGAAACAGGAAGGGAATAGGGGTTTGGGATTTTAGCCCTCTGGTACGATGCCTTTATCAAGAACTAGCAAAAGTGTGACAACCACACGGTGTGTGCGCGCGCACACACACACACGCGCACACACACACACACACAGCTAACAGTGTCTCCATTCGCTGAACATCTCTCGCCAGCAGCAAGCTTGGTATCTCGACAGAGCGTCTAGCCAGACAGGGCTTCGGTGCGGGGGTTGAGTGAAAGAAAAGAAAGAGAGGAGTCAGCAATGCACCGGAGAGACAATAAACCTCTCTGCGAGCGAGATCCAAGATGGCCTCCGTAACAACGCGCGTCTGCCAAAACTGAACCCAGCAGTGCGCTGGGCTCGCCTGTCAGCCTTTGAAAAAGACAATTAGAGGGAGGGAGAGAGAGGGAGAGAGAGAGAGAGACTGAGCGAGAGCGAGAGACCACCCAGTACCGTAACCGCCCCCGTGGCAGGTTGAATTTTAGTTGTAAGCCAATCTGCATCATGGAAATTAAATTTAAAAAAGCCTTTTACTGTTGTTCAACCTCCTCTGGCATCTTGCGTCCCAGGTCTCCCAGCGTCGCTAATGCAATCTCTCAACCTCTTCAACCTGCACTCTTTCACACAGGTTTATTTCACTCAATTCTCTCCGGTGCTACCTCTCTCACGCCTCGTTATGAATGAACCGAACACCTTCCACAATATGTGAGTCACAGGAGCCAGCTGAGGTAGTGGCTAGCAGATGCAGAGAGAGAGAGAGAGAGAGAGAGAGAGAGAGGGGAAGATGGTAGAAATCATTTTCAGTGTCCCACACCACCGAGGTGGTTAGTCTCGTTCATCTTGCCAAAAACCTCCGCCCGTGTTACTTTGAACATTTAAAAACTGAAAAAAGGAAAATAACAACGCTCTTCAGACAGACATCTTGAGTGGACGGCGAGTGGTTCCGAACGCCAGTCTGACGTCGTTCGCCAATTTATGACCGCTGATCCCTTTCCATTTCTGCTCTGCAGCGAGCCCTCCGCTGACCTCCGCCTCCACCATCGCACTAAACACATCACACTGAATCTCTATGGCAACAGACACACTAGTAGCGGGCAGTTATCTCGTATTAAATGCTTGCGCTGTATTTGGAAGGACAACCACACACACAAAAGGTTCCCAACAGCTTGGCTGCCTGACCTTTGACCTCACCTGTTCTTGCCGGTCAAGCCAGCAGTCCACCATGGGATGGCTGGCGCTGAGTGACGACCTGGCCGTCTCCCTCTGGAACTGACTGGCCCAACCCGAGGTGTCCCGGGGCAGGCTCCTGTAGGCGTTGGCTCCCCCGCCCTGGAGGATGAGACGGAGACCAAGGTGGAAGTGAGTGAGTCATTTTTGAGGTTGAAATCATCAATATTATCCAAACAATTACAGGAAACCATTTTCTTATTCTAAATCACTAAAACACATTGTATAAACCATACATGAGTACAACACACTATGCACACACTATGCACAAACTATCAGGGACATATAATAACCAATAAACATTTGTGTGCTTTACTGTTTTTGTTATTCTTTACTAATAAAGAGACAAGCAAATTAAAAAGACTTATTGTGCACGTTCTAATCTAGTCTAAGACGACTTAAAGCTACCGACGCCTAGAATACCTTTTCCAGATTTAGCATGCATTTAAAAAAACAGATTTGATGATGTATAGGACTTCTTAGCAGCCACAATTGTTCTTGGCCTACGGCTAGCTACCTCTCTACCATTCCAGCTGTTTCATAGTGTAACTGACAGTGTGGCGCTAATGTTGACGGACAGCAGTTGCCGTTAGCGTCTGGGATGGACTGACGTGGAGGGTTGCTTGTCTTGGACACGGGCCTCACTATGACACTGTGCATACAAGTCTCATTACTCCCCAGAATGCTAATCGTCTGTTGCTAATAGATGCCCACATTATAGTCTTGTAAGAAGATGCGGGGCTACAGCTGGGCCCTTTCATTACACGGAGACTATTTGACTCTGACGTCAAACTACATGACCTCAAGCAGACCAGTTACATATGCTGTACTTTTGAGAGTAAACCCAAACCACCAGTAAAAACACCAGTAAGAACTTGGGTTAAAAACAAAGTACACACAACATAAAGTACACACAAAAACAAATGTGCAGTCACACACACACACACACGCACGCACACACACACACGCGCCGTAGAGACAGACCACCAACGACTGACATTCAGTAGTTTTTGTGTGTTTTTGTGTGTGTTTGTATCTCCTGCTGGCCACCCTTTCTTCTTCTGTGGTGAAAGAAACACGGCCCCCTAGTGAAACATTGGGGGTGCCAGTATAAAGAGGGACACAATCGGATGAGCGTGCACACTGATTATGGGAGGCACTGGTGTTCATGACACCTGCAAGCTGTGAATCCGTCTTAAAATGTGGGCGATGATGAAACCCAAGAAAATAGAATGAAAACAAAACAGCCATGCCCAGTGCGCATTGCAGCACCCTTTAGCCGAGTATGCTAACTAAGCGGTTGATAAAACACTGGTCTGCAGTATAAAATGTCGTAAATCCACTGGGAAATGTGATGAGTTTACAATGTCGGCCGATGGCAGAAACCCCCGGTCGGATTGTGTATTATGCCGAGATTTAGCTAAACCAAGCCTGACTCAGCGGTAATTGGACTCACAGGAAACTGGAATAGAGCGGCAGACCATTCCTGGCTGTGCAATACAAAGGAAATCTTTCCAGACAGTGGATGGGGAAATTAAATGATATGTGATGATTTTATTAAATAGTTTATGTAAGATATGCAATGTATTTAGTAAATGTTGGCCTAGAATGTATTTCACAGCCCTGCAGACTAATCAGTTCAAATACCAATCACTGTGAACAACAAGAGAAAACAACTTGAAATATCTGCAAAATAATGTTGCAAACTTTGAATTATAAACTTTCCAAATTGCCGCTATCATTAATTGCTTTATCTCCTCCTCCGCCCCCAAACTCTTTTTCTCTGGAAGAACTGGCCACCTCTGACTAACTCACTCACATATTCTCTCTCTCTCTCTCTCTCTCTCATCAAGACACATACCTTTGTATTTTAACTATCTATAAGACATTCCTGTGAAGGTTATGTAAGGAACATGAAAGTCTAACAATCCCATGTCTTTGGGTTTTTGAGGGCCTGACAAGAAATGGGGTTTTTACAAAAGGATATCAGAAGACGCTTACAGACTGATCACTTAAAGGGTTGCTTTGTGCTCGACTGTCCCACACTTCCCCTTACGTATCTTATTGGGAATGTGCTATTATTCTCTTCTTTTTTTTTTTCTTTGAGTGGGGGGGAACCTTTTTATAGGGGTTTGTCAGTGGCAAGCGGAGGAAGCTATTTTGAGAAGTTAATTGACTTCCACTTTCTTTTGGCAACCGTGGGGAGGATGTACATTTCCCCATTATCAACTGCTAGTCAGCCACAAAGAAGTGATATTAGAACAAAGGGAAGGCGTTTCAAAAAATCTTCTCTTAAAAAAAAAAAAGGAAACAGCTTCAGAAACAAGCTGTCCAAGGTGCTACTGGATATCAGAAGAACATTATCTGCACGGGTTATGTCTTTGATTCGGAGGAACAGCGAAAAGTAGACATGAATGTGGGAGGACAGATGAAGAGTTAGTTACTGATTGACACTTGCACACCAGGCTAGCTGAGGAGGGTTTTTAAAGTGTCCTTGACATCCACACCCTGCTTCAACGCACCTTCCAGTATTGACAACATCACTTGTAAGCAATAAGCTGTTTACACGATGCAGTGATGTGATAAACATGTACTTAACTATATTGGGTTAGTCACTCAGAGATTGTCAGAGAAGCAAATAGAAGCTATGAAGAAGTGCGCAATTATAGAAATGATATGCCATTAAACCAGAAACGGAGCCTAATATACAGTACAGTAGATGTAGACCAACTGTGGCAAGATTATCACTCAAGATAAAGTTCAATGCCTCTATTATATATACAGTACATGTTGCTTTAGTGCAGAGAAAAGTACAGTATGAGCTACAGTGCATCTAGGTGGTCCCCAGTATGTCAACAACTGAACAAATGTGGTTACAACAGCAAATCATTTCAGTAATTGAAGCAAAAGTGAGGTATAGAGTAGCAAGCATCTGTTGCACTACGACCATTAAGACCAACCTTGAGCTAATGCTAAGCAGTACCCCCCCCCAACACACACAGTAAAACATATGGGGTTCCTCAGTGTCAGCTAGCAGGAAGTCCCTCCACAAAGCGTTACCTTGCGCTCCAGGCTGCCGGTGGCTGCTCCGGGGCCCAGGCCGGGGTTTGGGCCGGGGCCCGGGCCGTGGTTGTACTTGCGGAAGCCCACTGTGGTGGACCAGCGGGTGGGGTTCCTCCTGGACGGCCCCTCCGGGCCGGGCTGGACCTCGCCTGTGGACAGGCCCGCCAGAGAGGGATCACTGCTGCGGCGGACGTGGAGCGGCATGTCTGAGGGGGTCAGGGTGGAGAGGAACAGCGGGGAGCAGAGAGTGGAGAAAGAGGTGAGACACACACGCACACACACAGTTGGAATCAATAGAACTTAGCTTACATGTCACGTCCTCACCGAACCACTTAGCAGCTCTTACCAGCCATTAGCCAGAACCATTCGCACCCAGGTGTGTTAAAAACAGCAACGCTCCGGTGAGACGGCTGTACTTTCCCCTCCCCGACGCACACAGCTCTTTCCGGGAGCCGAACATGCACCGGTACCGGCTCAGATCCCCAGTGGTGCGGTGCACGTCAACCGCAACACAGGGTGGGGTTACGAAAAAAAGAACTCTTGTTTCCGTCACACACTCCTAGCGAGGCCAAATGAAACACTGCTACGCGCTACACATGATGCTTGTCCCACGTGTAAAGGCAAATATGGACAGCCAGAGCACAGAGCACTTCATTGTATGTTAATACACATGACAATAAACTTGAACTTGAAACTGAACTTTACTCATATTATACAGCAGAGCGGCCAAACATTTCATTTGGCTCGCTAGCGCCAACGCTGAGGAAAACGCATGCTTGAGAAGACAAAGGCACTTGTTCAGTGTGTGTGCGTGTGTGTGGGTGTGTCTGATGGTATAAGTGCTTACAGTAAGCACTTGGAACGCAGGAAGGAACTTTTGGTCTAAGAAGCTAAATGTCCATCTAAGCCAACATCCACAAACGGCTACAGGCAGACGCCCGGTGTGTATTTGGTGCAAGGCCCATTGTTCTTCCCATAACTTTACACTTATCTACACATTCCCACACTTGCTAACAGTTGCTGAGGCAAGCGTGCGTGTCAACACGCTTGCTTTAATGCTATCATAGCTAAGGGAAAGTGCACTGATAAAGCACCTGTGATTAAGGGGCTTTTTGGCTGGGCTCTGCTGAAGGGGCCGTATGGATTTGTTTACAGCTACGAGATGGCGTCCGCATGTGCCGCATTTATAATTATGCAAATTGCTCGGCAACCACCTGCCACCCGTCACGCGGCAAACGCCCAGCGAGCATGTGCCCGCGCGCGGCTCTGATCTGACAGGCAAGAGGCATGTCCGCTTGGTGGAAGGTGCACATTTTAATCAAAGTGTACAGTGCCCACCCCACCGACCCCTAAACCCCACAACCCCCGCCTTATCAGTATTTAACACTGTCACAAGCCTGTGGAGGCTTATCTGTACATTGAGACTAGACCCTGCTGGTGAAAGAGTGGTAGTGCAGGTGAAACATTAACCGTCATACTATTTAATGCAGTACATTAATGGATAGACGATCACACGCATGGAAAAGTGAAATTAAATAAAAATGACATAAGGAAATGCAGATGAGGCAAAAAACAATGGCTGTATTAGAAGACAAATGGATGGAAGGAGACATCATTTAACAAAGAGCCTGTGAAGGCCAGAATCGCCGAGACCCTGGTGGTAGAACAGTAGTACTGCAGCTGAAACAAGGTGCACGTCATCAACACTAGATCATTAAAGCAAGCACTCACAGATACACCATGTAACAATATTAAATGAATCAACACCGATGTCTTGCCCAACATACTGTATGTTGCACTGGGCTAATTACCTTTGACTTAATCGATGTAAAATTGCATTAAAGCAAAGACCACGTTAAAAATAATAATTTAGTGAAACAATTTAAGTCCACATTGATTAGGATACAGCGAGTACATATTTTGCCTTCGGAGTAGAGTGGCCATTTCAACGCAATGACCAGCATTTGCCCTCCACTCTGATGGCACATCAGCTAAACCAATAAAACTGTACGAGCAACGTTTAATATAAGATGCCCTCCCTTTGCCAAGTCACCTCCTTCATTCTGCCAGTCATTTACAGGCTGCCATAAAAGTAGCATCGAACTCCTGTATGGAAAGTTAAAGCAAGGCAGTCTGCCAGTCATATTCCTGAATTAGTTTGAAAATTCAATAATAGCGTTTAATAGACTTTGCCACCGTCCCGGTAGCGGCTGGTTCACATCCAGTTCAGCGCTCTAATGACGTTCACCCCGAAAACCAGAGGTGTAATTGTATGAGAGACCCGGGTTCATGTCCGGGATTATCCTAGAGATGATTACTGCATCACATTAAGACAGGAGATCGGATGCACGCTCGAACGCGCACGGAACGTTACTCATAACAAGAGAGATGAGGCATGCACGCAGGTTTATTAAGGGAGATGGCTGATGAGACAGACCATCAGAAGAGAGATGGCTGAGGAGACCACAGTGAAGTCTAGATGCAGAAACAGGGAGAGAAGCAGCAGGGGGTCCAGCCGCAGTGTGTCCAGCACAGACTGAGAGCAGAAGAAGGGACTTAATCCCTGAATACAACGGCATCCCCCGTAGATCTTCTACACAGACCCCTAAAAATGACGGAGACGCGTTCAGGCTGTCATTTGTTTTGTCAAGAATTGGCGATTTACAGCGACAGGTCAACCAGGCGCGATGGAAATAGATAAGAGGTCTATTTTATGAAAATGCTTTAAAGCTAATTTAAAGCTTTAAAGCTTAATTTTCTTACTAAGATGCATCATTACACAAAACGGAGGGCAAGCAAAATTGCTATAACTGGTTGAAATGACCTCGTCATTCCACAAACAGGGCATTTAAAGAGTAAATCATGCTAAAGCCGTCGATGTCCGTTTTAAGCGATATTGAACAGGACACCTGGTTTTACATGCATCTTCTGAATTGAGTTAGGGAGAGTTGTAGCACTTTTCCTAGAATACCCCAGGGCTCACGGCTGACAAACTCTGCGGTACGACAACACCGACAAGCTTCCCATGCGACGTGATTGGATGACAAGGCCCGTCCAGAGCCTCTGACATTTTTCCTGAGACAGTGCCATAGAATGAGCAGATATGTTGTGTGGCCTAAAATTAATAATCCTCCCCGGAGGCGACGTGATGGTATTTAGATAAATACATATACTGTAAATTTAGGGATTATGTATTGCAATTTCGGGAGGCCATATCCCCTCTAAGAAAGTGCTGATCATGCAATCCATCGCAGCTACCACAATTGCACAGATTTAGATTCAGGCAAATTATGAGGGATTTACTGAGTGTCCAAATGGGTTTCTACCTGCACACACTGTGTGTGTGTGTGTGTGTGTGTGTGTGTGTGTGTGTGTGTGCACGTGCGTGGGGTAGTGTATGTGTGCAAACACTATCACATTTAAAATCCCAGTCGCAAAATACATGTTTTCGTTATTACGTTATTCCACATTATTATTAAGGTATGAAAAAAAATAAGAGTATGCACGTTTGTATGTGTGTATGTGGGCTCATGCTGAAGCTGCATCACAAGGTCACACTCTCAAGTCTCAAGTCAACTCCTCTCTATCTATGGCTGCCTGTCCTCCCTGTCCAATTCTCCATTTCTTCATTTGTGATGGGATTATCCTCTCAGACTGCTGTTGTGTGTGTGTGTGTGAGTGTGTGAGAGTGTGCGTATGCGTGCGTGCGTGCGTGCGTGCGTGCGTGCGTGTGTGTTATGGGGAAGATGGCTGGGCCCACATTTAATAACATGTGCTGCCACTTCAGACCTTGGCAATCGATCTGGGCCGTTTGAGGGACTTGGTCGTACCATTGGGAGGGGGAGGTAGAGGGAGTTAGGGGGTGTAATAAAATGTCTTAAGCAAATGCCCGGCGTTTCAAGCAAGGTCTGCAGATCCTACAATGCACCTCAAAGATAAATGTACTTACTTACTTATTATTACTGACTTATGTTTCTACACAGTGAACAAGTTACTACTACTTTGAATTTGGGATAATACCGTAGCATGTTATCCTACCATGGCAGCGGCACATTGTCCGATACCATGGCAACGGCACACTGTCCTACTATGGCAACGGAACGTTGTTCTACCATCGCAACGGAACGTTGTTCTACGGCACAGAGGAAGAGACTGACCGCCTTCTTGACTCGCGGGCTAATGCCTTAGCATGTTGATGAGGTCGCAGAGAGGACTGTGTGTGTGTGTCCAGACAGGGACAATGGCTGACAGCCAGGCATACGACGGTGGATGGACGTCCCCTTCCCTCTCTCATACTGTACAGTATAAAGCACAGGCTGAAATGCATTAGACACTTTTAAATAGAAACGGCAGTGGCCGTGCCCTCCTGAGATGCAAATGCTTTATCTCCTTCTCCCCCACCCCCCCACCCCCATCTTTCTCTGGAAGAACTGGGCACCTCTGACTAACTCACTTACACACGCAACTCTTAATCTCCCTCTCCCTCTCTCTCTCTCTCTCTCTCTACCCCTCTCCCTCGCTCTCTCTCTACGTTGATGCGTAGCGGGGAAGCTCTCACAGAACACAGTTGTGAGGGGGGTGGAGTGTGTGTGCATGTGTGGGGCTAACATGACCATCTAGTGCGGTGGGAACCAGCACTGCAGAGCCCGAGATAAAATATGTAGAAGTTTTAAATAGGAACGGAGAAGGAAAGGGGGGAAGGGGGGGAGGGCTCGCAGACTCCACTTCTGCCGACCTCTAATCTGACGTAAAGTCAAAGATAGAGGGCCGAGACAAAGTTTGAATAAACACCAACTGTTGACCTTTGAGGAGAGCGAGAGGATGCTATCAGATAGATGGATGAATGGAAAGGCACTTTAAATGGAAAAGGGGAAGTTATCAAAACAAACAGGGAAAAAAAACAGACAGAGCTAAATGGCCAAGTCTGGATGCTTTGGCTCAATGTGTGTGTGTGTGTGTGCGCGCACTCGCTTGTGTGCGTGCTGGCAAGGTCCAGACGTATATACCTCTATAAAGACGTGAGTGTAATAACATAATATATAGAACCGTTTATACAGCTTACAGAACTATAACATTACATCATAAATACAGTATGTGAATGGCTTTAACTGTCACAATAATCGAGTCAATAACAAATAACTAAAGCATGTACATCTTTACTTCTGAGTCAGGCCACCTACAGAGAGTGAAAGGTAGATGATAGATTGTGTGTGCGTGTATACCAAACCGCAATTACAGGTAATAGTTTGTGCCATTAATTGCTTGTGCGTGTGTGTGAGGCCCCCAGTCACTGTAAATCGAACTTCTCCCTACCATTGTGATCAAAAAGCACAACACAACTAATCTATTTCATACCATATGTGATATGGGGTCCCTGTACCGTGTTTCTATCAGCCAAGCGGTCCTTGACATTGAAGACCATGTCATGCATCTACGAGTAGCGGAGTTTCACACTCAACTGACAGTTTGTAACTGTAGACAAACTGTACTTTTTCCAGAACACACTAATTCAGAGCGAAGGGGCGTTGTGAACTGTGTGTGAGCACACATATGTCCTTGTCTGTCAGAGGGACAGAGAGGTGTAAATGAGCAGCAGCGTAAAAACCTCCTCAGGCGATGAGAAGAAAAGAGATAGACACTGATGCCACTTACAGTATACTGCATACGCTTAACGGCAACCGATGCAGCATCAAGAAACGCCTCTCAACACGTGTGTTTTCGCTCAAAAACATCTTAATTTCACTTTACTTATTTTAATCATACAATACGTAAACATCCACAACGTCCAGACTATGACATGAAAGGAAAAGCATGGTAGGAGAGCTGTGTGGAGCCAGATATCAGTGTGAGACCTAGCCTAAACAGGCTATTAAATGGAAGGACACAATTCTGATTAAAAGCTATCTGCATGGGGCCGCAGGCTGTGGGTACTTACTACGAATAGCAAATACACACTATAATCTTAGAGCGACACACACACACACACAGACACACACAGACACACACACGGTCAGACACAGGGACGCAAAGCTGCATGGCTGGTCTGATAAGAAACACAGAGATAGGCATGTACAATGTGTGCACAGCAAACCACTGGTGCGCGAGAGAGAGGGAGAGAGAGGGGGAGAGAGAGGTCGAGGGGTCACGGCGGTTCACACGCAACGGGACGAAACAGACCTTGATCCCTGGAGGAGAACAGACAGGCCCAAGGCAAACCCCGGGAAGAGGAGACGTGAAGCCAGCGCTCCACATGGCGGAGGAATGGTTTATAACAGAGCTTTGGTAGCTGAGCTGCTGGTGCTTTTAAAGCAGGATGACTGTGGGGCACAGGTGGTGTTTGATGTGCTTTTATCAAGACTCAGAACAGCGTTGTGTGTGTATGTGAGTTAGAAGCAAGTATCCTTATTTGATTGATTAACGCAATAATAAATAAGAGAATATCAGAAACATACAATGTAACTGACTGGCATCACAGTAAAAGTAACTGCTTAGGTGTATTGTATCTCTTTTGTATGTATTATTACTAAAGTAATGTGTCTGGTAACTTTGGAACTAGCTATTGGTTTATGTTGCATTTAAAACAAAGACAAATTGTCACGGTTCGCGGCCGCTCCGGCAGCAGACAACGCCGAGCCGCCGGTTCAGCACCGGACAGCGCCGCTGCCGC
>JAODTR010005246.1:0-11516 GCA_025399935.1 Amblyopsis rosae | reverse complement strand
CTAGAGTACACGACTTATCTCGGTTCTCCGACATCGGAGACACAGGCGAACGATCGGGGCTAGCCAGAAGGGAAAAGAGATTTGAAAGTAGTGTTTTAGAGAATCAATACAGTATCGTGCAACATAATATCGCAATATTATGGATATGGTTATGGGCGTATGGATATTTTATGGATGATATCTTCTTACAACCCTAGCTCCATACCCAACATCTTATTTACGTTGACCACTGTATCATGTATGTGTCTGAATATGCATTTGTGTTTCAGCACTGATGTCTGTGTGTCTCTTGGTTTGCATCTGGCTGTGTTTGTGTCCTGTCTCTCAGCATCTATGAGGGTGTTGGCATTTATGTGTGTTGACTGTCTGCTCGACTTCAACTCAAAGCTGCCTTGTGGGTAGGGCTTCACCCACACACGAATACACACAGTGTGTGTGTGTGTGTGTGTGCGTGTGTGTGTGGAGGAATGTCTGGTCAATAGAATGTATCTGTATTTTCTGGTGTGATGCTAGTGGACTGCTTTATTTACTACTGTAATTTAAAATTAAACATTTATTTTACAGTAAGTAGTAACCGTAGCCACATTTTACAGATTTACAAAACCTGTAAACAGCCAGAGTCCTGTCGTTTAGTTTTACAACATATTCCAAGTTTAACGTCCGATTTAGTCATTGAGATACAGTACATAGTTGGTCGTCGTGTGTGTCAATCAAAATACCTCGCTTGTCAAGTAGGCGGACACTGACGCGGTAAGCCCAGCGCTGTGCCCCAGGCTGGTGCTGTCAGCTTAGTTTGGCTGTCACCAGGTGCAGTGGTGTGATCTGAAAAGTCAACCAGAAAAATAATATCGGAACCAATCGGCTATTGTATACAGCTGATGGCTGTACACTGTACCGTATATATTCACCACACCGATTCTGGCTCCTTAGACACACACACACACATATACTGTAATGTGATTTAAGACTATAGAAATTAAATATAATCCTTGACTTGACCCACACACACACACACACAATTACGCGCACTCACACACACACACCTTTACGTCAATTGCTATTGGGTCAGTATCGGAGCTGAACGCTGTGAATGATCAACCTGACATGCCAGAGGAATTGTTGTCACAAGTCCATCTGGGGAGCCGTACATTGAAACTGTTTGTGAATGGCTGTACTTTCAAAAAATACTTGGCAGTTGATTGGCTGAACCATCTGGTCGTTTTTGCTGTCGGCACCATGGTCGGCACACCTTAACCACGCCCGTGTAGCTATAAACACAACGCTAATTGTAAAACCACGCCCGTGTAGCTATAAACGCGACGCTGATTGTAAAACCATGCCCGTGTAGCTATTAACAAGACGCTGATTGTAAAACCACGCCCGTGTAGCTATAAACAAGACGCTGATTGGAAAGTTCAGTTGCTACTCGGACACATTCAAAATGATCCCGAGGCTTTCCAGACTTATTCTCACGGCAAAATTAAAGTGAGGCTAGGGAATGATTGAACCTGCTCACTGTTGGCTGACTCATGTCATGTGATCACTCACTAACGGTTGATTGAATCATGTGATCGCTGGCACGACACCATAGACTTAAGATAGACCCAGGGAAGAAACTGGCGGGTCTTCTGAGAAGCCCAGAGCTGCTGACAAAAGCATCTGCGGCCCGCACCATATGGTTATAATGTAAAAAAAGAGGCCGACAGCTTCCAAAAAGAAGATACGTCTGAACGCGGCCTTAGTACACCTGCCCACAGTCTCTTCACACACATCCATACCCCTCCCCTCCCCCACATTACTCTGTAGGTTCCCCTTATGATTAACTCAGTTGGCAGTCATAGCGCATCTCTGTTCATTAAACTAGCTCTCCGGTCGTGTTTGTTTAGTTAATGTCAGTCTGATTTATACACACGCCAACTGTGAGCGGCCTTTTTCATGCACTGGTCCAATTTCCTTTAATGGCCATAGCATTCCCCACACAGAACAGGCATTGCTTTTAGAAGCAACCTGGACAGTTAGTTACTGGCGAATGGCAAAACTCCTTAAGTCCTAACTGGAAATCACTTAACATTCACTGTGGTATACTGTAAAGTATACTCTAAATAATATTCTGCTAACTGTGAACCGTTTTCATTTTTATATATATTTCACAATTTATTTTGGAGATGTATGTACAGTAGAAAATGACATCTAGACCCAAGCTATCGGACTTGAGAATTGTACCTGATTGAAAACTGAAAGCTTACACTGCTGTCTAGACTACAGCCTCTAGTCTAGAATGTCAAGCGGTAGTTAATTACTTAGATCACTAACATGATTGAGTACCTTGAGTTTAATTGCGTTTAAGACGAGCAGCAATAATAACGGCCTCTATGTTTTGGTGTGACCTAGAACAGCTGGCAGTTTGTCTATTTATTCTCTCCCTTTTTGCGTTTTTTTCGCTCTCTCCCTTCTTCTCTCGTAATTGTTTCTGCCCAACGTTCTACTACTTGTCTTCGGCTCCCTCTCTCCCTCTCTCACACCTGTCTGTCTCATGTTTGTGTCTCATGTATCATCGTGTATTGCTCCCAGGCAGGTTGCACTATTTGCCCCAACAACATAGAATAAAGTGAGGATGTGTTAGTTAACTGCCACACATACTCGTCTTACTGCGGTGCCACAACTGTAACATTACATGATTTAAATGAAAAATCGCCATTGCCGTGTGAAATTATTATGTGATTATTTGACGTCATGCTGTTTGTAGCTTTGAATGCAGGGATGGGCTTCCGCCTTATATATTGCCTGTGTTATGAAGCAATCTGTCATTGGTCCACCATGCCCCCTCTGGCCAATAAATGCACAGCACCTTGTTGTCATTTGTATTCATGAAATAGATAATCGTATCTAGAAAGATGATCTAATCCATGTTGCAGGCTAATAGTAATTGAAACACTGCTTTTTATATAAGTAACATTTTAAAGCACTGACATGCATGTAGTCTCTTAACTGTAAAGCACTTTGAGCTGCAATTCTTGTGTGAAAAGTGCAAATACAGTTTATTATTATTTTATTTTATTATTATTATTATTATTATTATTATTATTATTATTATTTGTATCACTTCGACTCACACTGTTGCGTGTGAAAGACCCCGAGCTCTGTGAGTCTGGCATTTGAAGGACAATCACATGAGCTCTTGTCTGATGAAGCATCGATGAGACTTTAGATGAGACACAATTAACACACACACACACACATTGCAAAGATCTAATCCAAACATCCACTAGTAATTGACAGATGGACTTGCTTGACAGGCGTATTACATTTAGATATGTAAAGTGCTTAAATTGTAAAATGCACAAGGTGTGTGTGTGTGTGTGTGTGTGTGTGTTTGTGTGGTGATGGGGTGGGAGGGTCATTTAGAGGACACAAAGCAAAACACATCCGAACACAACAACAACAGCCGTGCAGACATGTTTACTGACTGACACGTCACTATCTCTCTCCCCTCTGTCTCGCCCCCCCCTCTCTCTCTCACGCTTTCTCTCTCTCTCTATCTGCCACACTATCTCTCTCTCTCCATCTGACCACCCTCTTCTTATTTCATACCACAGATGCACTGTTTTCTCGACTATTTCTCTACTCAACGCATTGGCAAGGGAAAACTTGCACTTGCGTGCGTGCGTGTGTGCGTGCGTGTGCGCGTGTGCGCACGCGTGTGTGCGCGCGCATGTGAATTCGTGTTCACTAATGGAACTTTTATGACCCTATTACACTGACTTGACTACAGTAACAGGCTGTGCTCTTGTTGACAAATCGACAGGCATTAACGTGATTCCGCCCGGATTTAGTGAGAATATATGTGCACTAAACCATTACTGGAGCTCTGTGAACCAGATGCCAGACAGCATTGCTTTTAAGATTTTACTTCTGCTCAGGCAGAACTTTTATTCCTTCACGCCCACAGAGTGCTGAACCTCTTTAACAAGGATGCTATAGCCTTACAAATGCAACCATAACACAATATTTAAGCAATTGAACACCAGAGGGAGCGTGTTTATTTGCGGTATAGCACTTAACCTTGAGTGCTTTTTTAGAACAGTTTTACAACTCGAAGATGAACCATAGATAGAGGTGTTTACTATACTGTAAACGCTCCCATTTTAGCAAATTCTTAGCTTAGCTGTTTGTTTGTCCTGAAGATAATGTTAGTGAGAAGCTGTAGCTTATGGCTATGCTACAGTACCGCCGTTAGGCTCATTCTATTCTCAGCCTGTTCCGTCCATTAGCACGTCAAAATCAATCACAATTATTTGGGTCAATACTGAAATGACAATGATTTCAATGTATTAATAGTGTGCACACTGTTTCTTATCCTCTCGTTATTTGATTTTTACATGACACCAGACACCACAATCAGGACCTTGCATTATTTGTATTTTTTATCAATTGTAGTACTGTACATGGTAAAGAGAGAAGAGAGGTTGTGAACATTACTGCTATAACGATTGTTTATTACAATTAATCCACATTTGTTTTATTACCTAGTAGTACTAGCCAAGTTCTACAGTAGCTATACTGGTACAGTATCTGTCCAACACAGAAGATTGAGCATGTGACTTAGCTCTCTCATTGTTGACACTCAAGTCAACATGTTGGAGCAGGGTTAGGCCGTGTTCAGACGGATTAAAAGCCATCTGTGTGCTTAGATGGCCCTCTGAGGCATTGCTGATGTTTTGATGTTAGATGCAGATCCCCCCCGCCCCCCACCAACCAATAGATAGATAGATAGAACTCCTCCAACCAGCCCCGCCAGCATGTTTTAAACGTCTTCTACCCATCTACCTATTCTGTCCCCATTTATTCCTTCCGACGGCTCTTCTCCTCCTCCTGAGCCCAGTGTGTTCTGCTTTCTCATCGGGATGTGTCACAGACGGGCGTAGTCGTCATTATTTATTCAAAGCCAACATGTCCCTCTTATTGGCATGCATGATGCGTTATTATTCACGCTGGTTCAAAGAGATTATTCGCTAAATGTGCACTCGCACGCACATTACGCTCTGACACTAATCGAGACATATTCTTTAAGAGCAACACCATGGTGCATTGAAAACGGTATGTTTGTACACACGTGCAAACATAAACACACACATTCCTACATTACACAAATGACAGCAAAGGACATTGCTGCAGCCCCTTTGACTAACTGAAAAACACTACGTCAAAGTAGAATAGCTGAACATGTCCTGGTATTGAATAACCTATATGTGCCTAGATAGTTTAAAACAGGAAGCTGGCTGTCGGTCTCCATCACTTTACCGCCTGTAATTGGAATGAGATGGGGATACTTGAACCCTCCCCCACGGCAACCATCTACACTACATTGAGCTGCCTGTGCCTCGTTTCACTGCAATCCATCACTGTGTTACCTCAGCCACTTCCGTCGAACTAATGCCTTGAATGCTGCTGTGATAACACTTATCTTAATTAAAATCTATGGAAGGATATAGCGTCTCTGGCCTCTTGGTATCGGGTGAGATGTTGTGTATAGTGTTCTCTGTTTCTCCGGTTTCTGTTTGTGTTATCACCCGTTGATACATGCAACGGCCAGTATTATTCTGAACGTAAACATTGGCTTAAAGCGATGTTGATCTTTTGTCAAACTCTGTACTGTAGCTTTTTACATCTATTTGGTATACAGTTAATGTGTTTGTTCGGTGACAGGAACCAGAGCTCTGCTCCTTCTAGAGCTTGTTGGAGCCTGTGTTTTCCCGACCAATCAGGGGATAATAGACCATGATTGGTCAGAAGTCTTAACCTCTTAAATCTAAATCTACTTAAAAAGAATTGCTCTATGAACCAGAGCAGATATTCGCACAAGGCACTGATAGCTGATGGATGTTTGACATTTCTAACACATTTAGGGCTCGCTAACTATTATACGTTAGCGAGTTCAACGTTAAAGTTTGCGCAGCCAGAACGCAGATAGCGCATGATGTGTCATCGCATTTTACGTTGAATGTACTAAACCTGCGACTGATTTAATGATCTGACGTTATCTGTGCTTGGCAACGCCCTCTAAACTTGGCAATAACACGGCGAGTAGTCTGGTCTGTGTTCCAGCCATATCCCTACAGTAAGTTGCGGCGCCTGAAAACAATGGAACAGCAGATTCATAATCAGAATCAGACTCAAGTAAAAGTAAACAAGTTTAACGGTCATGAAGTAGGCTAGACTTATTTATAAAATCTCTTTTCGCATCGCCTCCCATATTTTTGCCCGACACACCCAATCTCCCATTGACCCTCCCATGAATGCATTATGCATGAATAGGAAAGCGCAACTTGCGATCCTGTGTTTTATCAGCAGGCAGAATAGCGTTTTAACGTTAGTACATGAGGCCCTAATCTTACCTACAGCCTCTTTTTTTTAAGGTAATTCATTTTGTCTTGACATTCAGTCAGTCGTAAATAGAATATAAATAGTAAAGTAGAAACACTCCTACTGTAGGCTATCACTGATGTGGGGGAGCGACCTGCAACTAAACGAAAGGTCTCTGCCGATGAATGAGTATAAGCTAATCTCTTACTGAATGGTTTTTCACAATATGTCACCCTGGCGACCAGGCGCTACCGACTATTTAGTGCAATTTCATTTTAGCCTGTTCTGCTGTGGCATACACTGTAATTAACAAAGTTTTTTGAAAGGCACAGGCAATCTGAAGATGAATGAAGGTCAACAGCAAAACATTATAGGTAACTTTAAACCGTAATAATCCTGATTGGTCTACATTAGGTGCCTAATAAACGTCTGCAGAGCCAAAAGAATGAACATACTGTATTCACACACATTTCCACCAGCAGGCAGTCACTCAAGCAAAGAGCGAAGCTGTGGCATCATGCAGTGTAATTATTAGTCGCTGTTTGTGCCAACTTTAGCCATACTGTACCGCATTCCTGTTTAATTTATCACTGGCTTGATGTTTGGCACTTTCTTTCTGCTTTCTGACGAAGAATTGTCGAATACTGCAAATGCCGAAGAATTGTCGAATACTGCAAATGCCGAAGACAATATTGCGCATTATGAACGAATTTGTAAGAGAGCGCGATCACATGTGTGTCCATGATGGCAGTATGCCCTGGCAGGCAGCTGGCTTCAGGAAAAGACCAGGGCAAGTGGCTGTAATTGGCTGGCCTGGCTGTCATCTCAGAAAGCACTGGATGTCAACACATCTACCTGACACCTTTGCCAGAGTACACAACACTTGCCCTGGCGTTTAAATGGTAACTTGGGTGACTGTTTGTGGGCTCTGCGTGTCTACACACACACACAGGCGTAGTTAATCATGTGTAAACAAGTGCTTGCATGTGTGTGTGTGTGTGTGTGTGTGTGGTAGGGGATTATTAATCTGGATCACAACTGTAAATGCGTGTTTAAATTAGGCTATATAAATCCTCTCTGGTTGGCGTGACGTTGATGTGTGACGTGAAATGCCAAAGCTGTTTCTGGTTTTCCTCTTGCGTACAGAGAATAAAAGATGACAGAGATGACTTCTTGAGTCATCCTATGTTGAACCAAACATATCTCTCTGCTAGGCTCTGGTCCTGACACACTAGACAGACCTGCCTCACCCATTGCTGTTGACACGCGTGTGAGTGTGTACAGTATGCGAAACATAAGATAAAACGTAAGATGGCGATAATTTAAACAAAGTCATAAAGATGTTGTGTGTGTGTGTTTGCCTTTTTAATGCACTTTGAATCACTGGTTACATAACACACGTATGTGTGCACATACAATAGATGTGTGTGTGCGTAGGCTTGGTTACAGTTTATTACTCATCTGTAATGTCTTTTCTTAGAGTCTGGCTCAGCTTCTGTGTGTTGTTAGGTTGTTTGGCGGAGTAGAACAGTCCACAGGGAGCCTCTCTCTGTGTGTGTGTGTGCGCGCGCGTGTGCGTGTGCGTGTGTGCGTGTTTGCGTGTTTGTCTCGCTCGCTCTCTCTTGTTCGCAGTTTTTTATTTTTTTATTTATACGTTGAGTAGATTTTATATTCTGTGCCTGCGGGGAGGTAGGGTATCAATGGGGACACTCACAAACAAACATTCACAAGCGTGTGCACGCACGTGCACACGCGCACACACACACCCACACACACACGCAATATATACCATGCAGTACAGTTTAGTGACATGGAGCCCTGGATTTTTTCACCAATCCTGCTGTGCACACCAGTGGGTATCATACGTTGTGTGTGTGTGTTGTTCAATTTAGTTTGTTTTGTTCAAATGGAAGCATCCCTTGTTTCCCCAAACTGAATATGTATTATTAGTTTGTTCGTTCACTTTAACTGTAGAGATTTGATTAAAGCTAACCTTGTTCTACACGTCCCATCTGAAAGTTTTGCACAATGTCCTACAATTCCCATTTCATCTCGCCTAAATAATAAATAAAAAAAAAAACATTTAAATAGATACCGTGATTTAGAGAATCGATACAGTATCGCGCACCATAATATTGCAATACTCTGTGTATCGATATTTTCTTATACCCCTAGTCAATGTTGCACATTGTGGATACATGAGGACTTTGTGCAAATACATTAAAAACATAGGGACATATTATGTTTTGCATTTTCCTTTTCTTTACTACATAAAAAAACGCTTTGAACAATGCGACTAAAACCTGACCTATACAAAGTTTTGTCTTCATCCATTTGGATAAAAGCATCTGCTAAAAGCTGTAAATGTCAAATGTTATCATACTTATAGCAATCCGGCTTGGGGTTGGATGGTTGTTTTACAAATGGGGGTGTTTATTCATACATCCATTATTCGTGTGTTCAAAAAAGTAGCAAGATGTCCCATAACCTTCCCCCCTCCCCCACCAAGGATGGACCTGTGGACTGATGAGCTTGTGTGTGTCTGTCTGTTTGCGGTGTTGTCATGGGCTGGAGGTAAGCAAACTGACTGCCCTGTTCATCGTCCCCTGTACACTAATGCCTGTTATAACCGTAACACTGATTATTCTGTGTGTCTGTGTGTGTGTCTGTGTGTGTGTGTGCGTGTGCATGTGTGTGTGAGTGCGTGCGTGTCTATGCACCTGGTACGCTGTAAGCAAAATGCCAGGGGTGGGACTTTTAATTTTGTCCACGGAAATGACTACTGCCCGGTCTCCATGGTAACATTTGGAGCTTGAACAGGGAACAGTGGGGGTTAGCCGGGGTAGAGGGAGATGGGGGGGTTGCTATAGCGCTGGTTGAGGAGTGGTAATGAGATAACAGGTTGCCAGTTAGACCTCGGTCATCGCCCTCTCCCGGGGCGGGGCCCCCCACTGGTTTGGTGATTGTGTGATTGCAAAAAAAAAACGGTTCCGGTGGCAAGGACACAATGGACCCAGTGGAGCAGGCCTCCAGCGTGTTCTGCTGCTCGGCTCGTGCACGTCAGAACATTGACAGTATCTCTGTGTGTGTGTGTGTGTGTGTGTGTGTGTGTGTGCGAACTGCACATACGAGATTAATAAAGGGCTATCTCATCTACTGGGTTGAATGCAATTTGCCTGCGCATGTTCTGTGCCGGGATTAGTCAATGAAGGTGATTTTGAGGTCATTTAAAACTGCAAAAATATATATTTTTTCTGAGGATACTATCATATCTACATTACTCACTCTGCTTTGAACCCACATCATTTACAATACAAACAAGCCACTTATTCACATTGGAGAAGGGAATATACAAATTGGCACGTACGCAACACAAACTCACTAACCTAATTTAAAATTAACTGGGGTAATCCAAACAGACACACAGAGCTCAGAATAGCATTTTCCCGCTCTCCTCGTTGAGCCGGAGGAAATTGAATTGGCTCCCGATGTGGCCCCTGTTTATCCTGGCCAAACGACCGCTTCCTAGTTACTGTTTCCAGATCAACAAACTGACTGACCACACAGGCTATCAAATCCTAATGAAGGTCAAAGGTTCTTCCCGTCTCTGTGAATACCCTAAGATCTCTTTCTACAGAAAAGTGAAGCTTAGCCCATGCATATACAATGCCTCATTGGCTTCCACTGAACCAGTGGTGTTTCACCTGTTAGGATGGTTGCAACTGACATTTTTTACACTTATATTTAATCCTTTTGAGCAAATGAAATTCAGCTTTGAGCGGAGAAGCAGTTTATATACACAAATATAACATATAAACTCGAAACACGTGTAAGGTTTGTTTAATGCCGGGTACATATTACGTTTTTGTCTTTATTCGATGACGTGTTAGATTAGACGAACGTTGTGCTATAAAACGTTGACATGTCTTGGCCGAGAGAGTGGCCACACTACATGTACGACACCGACCGATCACCGCATGTTGTCGTTCACCACCTGGCGAGAGATCAAGAAGTGATGCCAGCGCATCCCGACATGACTTTGCGTCGGGACAGCGTGAGGTGTCTCAGATGCCACATCGCTGGTCTTGGATTATGTCACACTACAGGGCATACAGTTGGCGTTCGTCATTTCCCGAATGCCACGTTTCGGCTTGATGCTGGAAATCTGGTCAAAATCTGTCTGCGTTTGTGTAGTCTGAACTGGGCATAACATGACCTTTAACAATAGTGTGACTGTGATTTTAAAGAAGAAAGTACATCCTTATTTGACTTCAGTACTTCAGACTGACTATTTTCACTTATGGGTCACTGTAAAAAAAAAAAAAAACTAATTGATGGATGAAAAATTGATAGATGGATGGTCCTTTCCTAATAAGCGGGAGAAGATGGATGGATGGATGGATGGATGGTCCTGTCCTGATAAGCAGGAGAAGATGGGTGGATGGATGGTCCTGTCCTGATAAGCAGGAGAAGATGGATGGATGGATGGATGGATGGATGGTCCTGTCCTGATAAGCAGGAGAAGATGGATGGATGGATGGATGGATGGATGGATGGATGGATGGATGGATGGATGGTCCTGTCCTGAGAAGCGGTACAAGATGGATGGATGGATGGATGGATGGACGGATGGATGGTCCTGTCCTGATAAGCAGGAGAAGATGGATGGATGGATGGATGGTCCTGTCCTGAGAAGCGGTACAAGATGGATGGATGGATGGATGGTCCTGTCCTGATAAGCGGGACAAGATGGATGGATGGATGGATGGTCCTGTCCTGATAAGCGGGAGAAGATGGATGGATGGTCCTGTCCTGATTCCTGTCTAGGATGTCCCAGAAACAGCCGCCATCCATCTTCAGCTCTGGCCGTTGTCTGCCCCGACCTAGTTCAGTCACACCTCACGCTCCACTACTGTAGATAATTAGACCCTGCAGTCTCGGGCCACCACATTCACAGAGGGAGGTTGTGCACCTTTTTGACCTGCCTTATGCACTGGTGTGTGTTTGTGTGTGTGTGTGTGTAAATGAGGGCACCTGGATTAAGGTGTATGCCAGCAGCGCCTAACCCTTTGTTGTGCCAAACGTTGTGTCAAACAGGTGGCGCTGGCATGCAGCCAGGTGGCGATGGGGGGGGGGGGGGGGGGGGGGGTACG
>JAODTR010005245.1:0-11517 GCA_025399935.1 Amblyopsis rosae | reverse complement strand
AATAAAAATCAGCCATTTCCAGCTAGAATAGTAATTTACCATATTAACTATGTCTAGACTGTATTTCTGATTAATTTTATGTTATCTTCATTGAAGAAAACTGTGCTTTTCTTTAAAAAATTAGGAAATTTCTAAGTGACCTCAAACTTTTGAACGGTAGTGTAGATGTTAAAACAGGGCCCAAAAAGAGATTATGATATAAAACAGATTTTCTTTTATTACATAAACATCCTGAGAGTGTTTCTGATTGACATGAAATTAAAGATTAAAAGAATTGCTAGAGAGCAGCAGGTAAATACATCCAAACATTGGAAAATCAAGCTAAATCACATCAAACTCGCATAATCCTCGTCAGTTGGCCAACTGTATGTAGTGGCATCCTACTTGGGGTTTTGTTTTGTTATCATCAGGGCAAATAATAGGTTGGGCGTGGGTGTATGTGTGTGTGTGCGCATGTGTGCGCATACAGGATCAAAACAAATATTGTGAGTTAAGGCGCACATATAGCACAGGTTTGTACTTCACAAGTTAGCCTACCATATTACATTTATCAAGTTGGACAAATTGTTTTTACAGCGTTTACAGTATGTTTGTGAGAAACTGCTGGATGTTAATATGGATTTGTAATGTTCTTGGTAGCGTGTTTCCTCAAGAGTGTGTACAGTATGTAATAGGAAGGAAATGAGAGATTGTGACAAACCCTCAAGGTAATATACCTTGAGGATCAGCTAGTCAGCTGAGAAATTATTTAGGAAGTAGTAGCAACGTGAAAAGGACTACTGTATATCACGCTTTTAAAACCACAACTCTGTCACCACAGTATACCTGAACTGATGTTAAGCATTTTTGTTATTTCTGAGCTTTGCAAATAAGAAAGAAAGAAAGAAAAAAAGATATATCTATATATATCTATATATATATATATATATATATATATATATGTATACATATAGATATATATATATATAGATATATATATCGATATATATATATAGATATATATATATAAATATTCTAAATTAGTCTATACACACATTAAAGAATTATTATAAATATTGTCAATTTGGATTCCGGTGACAAACACAATAACATTGCCACAGTCTCAATTTAAACAAGCAGTTCCCTGCCATGGTCTGCCATACATCTAAATAAATAATAAATCACCACTAGAAGGCATAATATTTTATTACTTACAACTTAAAAGACAACAAACCCAGACTGATATAGTAGTCTGTATAAATGTACAGGTCAACTGTAAAACAACATAAAAAACTACATTCATCTGGTAGTCTCATCTACAGCTTTAAGAAACCATCGGTCTATGAATGGGATATATACAGTTCTAATGGTATCTGCCTGCTGTTGTTCCCCACACAGGTCAACCACCACACAGAGATCAATAACTTTAATACATTGTATCACATCTCAAATAAGCTTGGACTCTCTGATATCCCTCAATGGGACGATGGTCTGATGTCTGGAGGACAACTCCCTAGGAAGAAAGGAAGATAGGAAGGAAGGAAGGAAGGAAGGAAGGACAAAATAGAAAGAAAATCAGTCAATTTCTCCATTTGTACACAAGGCACAATTCTAAAAAATGACATATTCCCACAAAAACCACAACCATGAAGAAACATTTAGTGGGCAGAAAATGTGTGATAACTACAGAAACCAACATGGAAATAACAAACAAAACATTTCCAAACAATACAACAATTAGTTCACACACAGGATGACAATAGGCCCGTCACGATAATGACTATATCGACTTATCGTGCAATATACGGACATATGGACTGAAGGACTTCTCAGACGTCAACAATACTGCCGGTTGTATTTGTATGCGTGTTGCTGACATAAGAAAGTTCGCCATGTTGTGCGCTTCTGTGCTCTCATCTGCCCACCCCCAGGGAGGGCTCCACACACACACACACACACACACACACACACACACACACACAGAGAGAGCAAGCAGCGACAGGTGAAAGAAGTGTTCCTCGAGGTTTTAATAGATGTTTTTCCAGACGACTGCAAAATTCCAGCTAACTACATTCGGAAGAATAAATGCGAAAATGTGCCATTGTTTAATGTTTATTTTTAATACTTACCCAAGCAATAAAATTGGTTTAATTAACAAACAACGAATGTCACATGACAATACAACATTGGTCTAACAATATTATCGCAATTATTTCTGGGACAATATATTACCCAACAAAAATAGTTATCATGGCAGGCCTAATGACAACACACTGACATTTGTATCTACTCAAATTATTTCTAAAGTCTTTCTGTAGGTAAAATAACTGTCCAACACAAGGCAACATGTACAGTATATGTACCAAAATAAAATGACAGGCTGCTAAACTATGGCACGTGTGTGCACACGCGCAGGAAACATTACTCCGTCACGTGCGACAGCTCTATTGGGCCGCTACGGCAGCAGTGGATGAGCTCTTCAGTGTCACAGCAGTTTCAGCAGGCCGTCTCCTCCAGAGCACGCTGAGCAGCGAGCCTCAACGCCGCATGACATGAACACCTCTTTAGAGCCCCGGATCACACACGATCACACCGCTCTCTCTCTGTGTGTGCGCGTGTGCGTGTATGAGCGTGTGTGTGTGTGTGTGTGTGCGTGGCAGCGATCGCCCTGAGCAGGCTAGCTCCGGTGGCTTTAGCTGCGTGTGGCTGGAGACAGCGGCACCGTGGTGCTGAAAGCAGCCTTTCACAAAGGCTGGCCTCCGCACAAACACACATCTATAGAGCAGCTGGCTCAATGGTGACGGGATCCTGGGGCCACACAATACAAGCGCATGGACCAGTCAGCTGGCCCCTACACAGCACAGGTCTATGCAGGGACCATAGGCTGGCCCCGGGTTAATCACTGCAAGGCCTTTAAATGGCATCACTAGATCCAAGCAGGACAAAGACATGCACAGTCTATGGCCATAGAAAGAGCCATAGAAACCCTCCTCGGTGATGAAGCAAACCTAAAACAGACCAGACGGGGACTATATGGCTGCCAGCCCCCCTTCCCAACCGCCAGCCTGTTGACAGCCCTGTCAACAACACACAGTAACTCCTGCACAATCGCTGGAGAACATTGTGTGTGTGTTTGTGTGCGCACGTGTAGGCTTGCAGTTTTGTCTGCTCATTAGTGGTGAAGCAATGCCATTTAATGAATGTCACTCTTAATTAATGTTAGTATTGGAAAGCAAGCTAATGCTTCAAAGTTCCCTAATTGGTTACAAACAATCAGCCTGGCTCTGCCCGACTATGCCACAGCAAAAGATTTTTCGCTGTTTGCATTAGTGTTTTCACAGCCACCCTGCTGGTGGACCAATCAGGGTGGGTTAGCGAGATGACATTGAAGTAAAGCGTGTATCAAAATGGTAGTAGAGCTAGATGAGGCGATCAAAACAGTAGTAGCAATGCCGATTCACGATTTTAAACGTTGTCCAATAGTTTCAAAAGTAATCAGAGGTCTTCGCCCAGTAGTAGGAGACATCTGTTAACACTTGGATCAATGGAACGTTGCCAGACCTTATTCACAAAGTGAATATCAGGTCTGGTTACATCAGGCTAGCAAACAATGGCAACATAATACATATTGTGTTGTCTTAACATAATGGATGTTTGTCACACATGCAAAGACGACTGACTTTGTGATAATTTAATAAACTACACACAAAAAGTAAGGACATTTGTGAACACCTGGGATCTGCTTGGGCATGCTGTCCAAGCACTTAGTGTTTTGTGCGAGGTAGGTAAACATGCAGATAAAATATAACAAATATATGGGATGACAGATTGAAAGTGGTATGCAGAATGTTAATGAACAATCACATGGACAATGTGATTTGTCTCCACAATTGGCCTATTGAACTCAGAATCACATTTCACATCCATCAGTGAAAAATACCTACCTAACCTGAGACTGCAGATATCCATGTATATCAAGTACTCTTGACCTTTTTCAGTTTGTGCACAACATGAGCGGGGCTACACGTTCACATTTCAGGCATTGATTGACAAGAAACGCTAAGGCATGCAGAATCACAGAGTATCTTGTAAAATCAGAAAGTGTTTTCTAAAGATCTTTGTTGAATATGTTTAAAGACAAATAAAAGGTTTATTTTAGAATTTTGTATTCTTGTGTCCTAAAAGAGTTTGGGGTCGACCGATCACAGAAAGTTCAGCCATTGTGCTTTGCTATTTAACAGTGATACTGCACCGACAAAGTTAATATATTATTTTCCATTATTATTATTATTATTATTATTATTATTATTATTATTATCATCATCATCATCATCATCATCATCATCATCATCATCATCATCATTATTATTAATAATAAAAAACTTTATATAGCACCTTTCATAAACAATGTGCAACTCAACGTGCTTTACAGTTAAAAACATTTGAACAAAGGATGAAGGGAACAAATCAAAGAAATAAGAAACAACGGAAAACTAGGTAAAAGCCATTGATTTCCATTGATGAAGGGCCTATTCCACATGCAGTTTCACTGTGATGGGAATCATGTGAACACACTAGATCAACTAGATCACTCGAACACAACATCATTACAGTACACAACTGGGTGTTCTAGCAGGCATGCAGCCTGAATAATTCATATTCAATTACACAGCAAGGAGGAGAGAAAGAAAGGAAAGCTATTGTCGGTTTACACACAAAAGGATCTGAAGACAGTTAAACATCCCTACCAGGAGGAAAGCAACACACCAGTGAGTTGTGGTAAAGCTTTCAGCCTAGCCTGTATTATTGATTTTCAACCTAGCTAAACTCACTTGAATTCACAAGAATGAATGACAGCTATTGAGAGCGCATGTGTCCTCAGGTAGATCACATACAGTTAGATAAGATCTTCAACAGGGACTATGGTAGAGTTAGCCGGAGTTTTACATTTCAGGAAATAGCATGTTATTCCACTACAAAGTCACACCTGTTGCTTTTCTGATGCACTCAGACAAATTCACACGCATGGTGTACTGAATAGGCTCACTGGTATTTCATGTTTATTACTTACGAGACAGAGAGAGAGAGAGAGAGAGAGAGAGAGAGAGAGAGAGAGAGAGCTGTCCCTCACCACATCAAAACTTCCCAGTGTATACAGTATACTGTAGCGTTTCCATGGCTATGGGAGAGCTTAGAGTAACAAGCCAAACTGGAGCAATACTTAAACCGTAACATGCAACCATTTTGTACTAATAGCGAGTTCCCAAGCCATTTCACCTATCCCAGCATAAAAGGGCCACTCATACATTCACATGGTCAATCTTGAAAAGCCTCTCACTTGAGGGTCATTAATTCTGACCCTTTACAGTCAGTAATGGGACTCTCCCAGTTGCAAAGCAAATACTGTGCTCAGATTTATAGATAAGAAACGTGTTTCACTGTGGGGCAGTACAACCCCCCCCCCCCCCCCCCCCCCCCCCAAAAAAAAAAAAACATTTGTAAAGAAAGGTGCCTTTGGTCATGACAGAAAGACCGTACAGTATGGATTAATGTCTTTTTCAAACCATTTACATCTCTTCCGCTCTCCTCTCTTTTACACCCAGCCGATAAAAACAACAGGCGTGGTCAGTTCAGAGCTCATTCATTCTACATTTATATACCTTCTAACATGTTTTCACTAGATAAACTGGAAGGCGTGGGCTGTATGAACAGTACATGATCATACAGAAAGATTCTTTATTGATGCAGATTACAACCTAACATAACTGTTGTTAGAGACACTATAGTTTACAATATAAGTATAGAGCATGGTTTATTGAAAAAGATAGCCTAAAGCTGCAAAAGACAAATTGACAAATTGTTGGCCATTCTGGGGTACACAAGCTGCATAGTTTATAAAATAAAACAAAGATATACAGTAGGCATAGCTTTTTCCATGGTAAAGAGTTTTAAAAACAGCAGTTTTAAAATGTATTATTGGTTTAGAGATCGTCTCTTAACGTCAAATAATTCATATAGATAAACTGGATATCATGTGGTGCTTTGTGCATAAAACAACAGACTATAAACTCAAGTTGCTACTGCAGGGGAATTTTAGGCAAGAAAAATTAGGTTCAACCGCAGTTGAACTGGTAATACACAGCTGCTTCTGTATTAAATTACTCCTGCAAATCTCTCAGGCTCAGGGTTGACACGTTCTTAAAGAAACAGTAATGTCTGTTTGTGTGTATATGAGTGTGTGAGTGTGGGTGGGTGTGTGTGTGCCCACGTGTGTGTGCGTATCTGGTGCGCGTGTGTGTGGTTTGAGCTTTGTGATCGTGCCCGAAAGTGGAGAAATACCCAAGTGTGAGAGTTGGCTCAATTAATTGCTTGTTTTCTCTGCTCACTTGTGACCACAAGAAATTATCTTCAACACGTGCACACACACACACAGAACTCTTACACTGTGCAACAGCAGCCGGGCATCGCTGAGAACTCTCAAGTAGCCTAATATCATGAATGATTAAGACTATGTTGGTGTAGGCAGTGTTTCAGGATACAGATAAAAATATCCAGAAAGTTTATCCATTTAGGTTGGTTGTCAAATTCCCAGATTTTTACAAAGTAAAAATGTGAATTTCCATGAAAATCAGGCCACCAGAACTATGTGGGTGTAAAATGGGCAAACAACTAACCACACACAATGGATGTGATGATATCACTACTACTATTCATTTCACAATTTGTTGAGACATCTCAAAATTTAATTGTACGTCGTCATGTAACATTTTGATCAATGACAACTAAAATTTAAACATGCTACAAATTAAACATGGGAATTACTTTCCATAGACGTCCGTAGACTTTTTCTAAATTCCACGACCAGTGTGATCCCTGGGTTACATTCCCAGATATTTCACGGTCAGCTAAAGTGGTGTGCCTTGCTTTACAGGCCACAGCACACTACAAATCAAAGCCAATGTGGTGTGTTCTCAGAAGGATAACCGCAGGTGTGTGAACAGAGTTTGTCTGTGGGCTCAGTGTTGTGCTAACTCAAGAATATCTGCATTTTATTCAACAAATCGTGAATAAAAACAGACAAAACATAATAAGTTTCCACTGAATAACCTTCCTCCTTTACAGTCTATAATGTTCCTGTTGCTTATTTCATTTATTTTTTAGGATTTTGACTAAAAGGGACAATCACAATGAGCACAGTAAGTAAAGATAACACCTGAGAAATTACCATATTGGTCACAGAATAACAGAATAACAGTATCTATGTCACGCCTAGGGGTCAAATATAGCTTGCTTGTTGGGCATGGGTATTTATGAAGTTACAGTGTGTGTAAAACACCTGTCAGACATTATTATTATTACTACATTTACTGCATTTGGCAGATGCTTTTATCCAAAGCGACTTACATGTAGTACATTTGTCAGTAGTTGGACAGGTCATAAATAGAACAATTGCAGCATAATGTCATCATACCTATTACCACGTAGTCAACCATATAAAACGCAATATATTATTATTATTATTATTAGTAGTAGTAGTGGTGGTAGTAGTCCAGGCCTTTACAATGGCGAATTAAAACTAGATTCCCACGATAAGGGACAGCAGCAGACAAACACCTACAGTAACCCACCTCACTGTCCCAATATCCTGTCTGCATCCCTGTGCTTTTGTCTGGATGTGTTGTTGGTAGCCTGGTGTCAGGTGTCTCCCAGTCACACCAAACACTGAGAGCTCCACAGCCCCTTTGTTCAATTTAATAGGATGTGCCAATGTGAGTGTGATCACTCAAGCTCACTATTATGTAAAAGCACTACACCTAAAATCTTAGCAACCTGTGTACACGTACACGCACGTGTGTGTGTGTGTGTGTGTGTGTGTGTGTGTGTGTGTGTGTGTGTGTGTGTGTATGTTCCTCTATAAGTTTGTTTGGCCACACATTTTCAAAGTGTGAATGTGCATGTCTTTATGCTTTACATGTTGTTTCATTACACATTATATGCACAACAAGATGATATGTAAACGAACACACAAACACCCACAGGTTATAACATGGCCAAAACACCATCGCACACCTACTGTTGCCAATATCCATAATCCACCCTCAGTGGAAATGTGCGCCCCCCCCCCACACACACACACACACGAGAGATGGATCACTGGCGACTATTGAAGCTTGTCACCTGATCCTATAGCGTTGTATGTTCAGTTGTGTGGGAGCCACTCTCTTTGGCTTTACGCATCCCCTGCACACGCACAGACACACACGCTCACATGCACATGCATAAACACCACCTGACACTATGGTACTGCAAACTGATCAGCGCCTGGCCAAGGCTTAAAAACAGCAGCCATGCAGATCCAAGGCATTTAAAGAAACAGCTAAATGTACTACTTAAACCTTTACTGTACCTGTTATTACAATACCAAAGCCAGAGATTTGTAACCACGCTCTGTACCCGGGAATGCTCCAAAGAAGTAAATTACTATCACATACTGTAGGTGTCATATAAATGTCTAACAAACAAAGAAAATTCCGACGTCTTACGGATAGTTGAAATGACAGGCACATTCCAGAAACTGACCTACATAACATGTGTGTCTGTTAAGTGTGTCACGCACAGGATTGGCGTGCATACAGTATGTGTATTCAATGTGTGTGCATTTACTATGTATGCAGATGGAGGGAGAGAGAGTGTGTTCTATATGCAGACACGGGCTAATGAATACTGGTTGAGCTAGTTACCAGACTGCTCTGAAGACGAGACGTTCCTGGCAGCTTGTCACACGTATAATTATTTTTATGTTCCACTGCAAAAACATAGCATGTTTGTCAGTCTGTCTGAGATCACCTGACAGATCTAAGACAAATGTCATCAAGGGGCAGGGACCTGATGAGATGAAGTCTTACCCCTATAGCAGCCATACAGGAGCCGGTAAAAGGGACGGAATGGCCCACTTGTCATCCGAAAGAGGCTGGGGTCAACCCCTAACATGGCAGGCCCACCTATAAACCTCCTCGGAAGACCACTGATACGACCATAGCTCACACAGAGGCTTTTCTAAGCAACAATACAGTAAACTATAAAAGTTCCACTTTTTGTCTCAATATGTTGTTTATGTTGCTGTTCTTCTTACTAAGGATGTTTTATCTGCTTTACTTTTTGTTTTGTACTTTCCAGTCCAGTCGAGCATGTCACTGGCTTTACTATACATACAATACGACAATATGTAGAGACGACTATGATTGGATATGCACTGTTAGCAACCTGCTAGTTGTTTCCTGTCACGTCACAGGAACAGAGCTGGTGGAAAAGATGGCCCAACAGCCCCCCCGGTGCCACAGCACTAGTAACTCCTCTACTGCATCCGGTTAGAACCCAGCAAGCCATCTTTCCCTCTGTCTGCAGTCTCCCGTTTATCAAGAGGCTGTGTGCGCAAATCCCAAAAACCTTATACTGCAAAAAACATCAACATTCAGAGGCCACTAGAACCACTGACACGTTGTTACAACCGCTGCGTTACACGCAAGCACACCAATACCTTTCTGTGTCCCTCGCATTGCCACTGAACAGAGAAAGGCCAGGAAGTTCCTCAAGACGTAAGAGCGTAGCTCGTTCGTTCGTGGACTTATTTCATATCACAGCTTAAACACAACAATCAGAACAGACGTGTGAAAGTTATTTTCCAGTGGTCATGCTATACCTCCCAGTAGACCGCTGACAAAGTGCGGAACTAACTACAAGCCTATTTTAAGACACAGAGCGGCCCCACCCTGCCTTACTGTACAATGGCATGGAGGTACAACACAGTGGGCAATCCTTCTGTTTCTCTCCATCACACACACACACACACACACACCTCATAAACCAATTAGGAGGACCATAAACACGTCAGTGCTATGCCCATCCCATTTACTCACAGTGGTGTTGAGACTTCAGTATCACACACACAATGATGATGTTTATAATTATGCTGGGGCCTGCTGGTTGTTTCCCAGGAAGCCCCAGGGCTTGTGGGTAGGACAGGAGTGACTGCTCCACAGCAGGCAGAGTCACAAAGCTGGCATAGCGTTACCCAGGGAGGAGACATTACTCCTGTGCGAAGCATTCCTCTGATGTGGTTATAAAGCCTTGAAGTGTGACATTTTGGCAGAGAGACTTTTTAGTCTGCCAAGACAATGGATGTAAATATTTATCAGTGTCATGTAGTACCATGACTCATGTGCCACATAGGGTAAGGTACTGTTCACATTTGAACTAATACCGGTACCTGCAATTTGGTATACTGGTACCAGATAGGTACCAAATTGTACCTTTTCTCGATACTGTATGCTTTCTATTATAACACAAATTTCTATTCTAACAAAAACATCTTGTCGCGTTTACAAGTTGGCCGCATATGGGTGTATACAAAACCAGAATTAAAATAATCAATTTATAACCATGTCTTTTATATGCACAACCTGCTTTACAAACACATTGTTGGTGTAATTAACAGGAACACAAAATACGCCTTGAACATTAACAGAATACTTTAAACTGATGTTATAATATCAGTCTAATATCTATGAATAGAGCTATATCATATTGACGATACCTTTAAGATCATGTAAGATCATGTTTACGTTCCAATTTAGAGCATGGCACAATTACATTCTTTCCTTTCCCATATCTATCTAGTATGACCTGTATTTTGTATGGTAATATGTTTTGTGGACACCAGAAAGAATCGTTGCTACCTTTGAAGCTACTAATTTGGACTCTTGAGAAAATACAAGCAAACTATAAATTCAAAGCAAATTTATAAATACTCAATATTTATGATGAAAAATGCAAAGGTGGTCATGACAACATGTCATACCTGAGAAACACAATGGGCCCTAAAGGGCACTAAATGCCTTTAGATCCTAAATGGCGGTGCAAGGGAATTTAGGATCATGTGCATTTAGGGCATGTCCAAATCCACTTAAATAGTTTATCTGTGGAAAGAAAAGTTGCAAGGCCAAGTGCATGATTCAAAGGGGTTGCACATAGTCTTTTAATTAATCATGGGCGTGTTTTGGGCATAAGATGCAACAAAACCAATCAAAGTGTCATCTCCCATTCTATTTACAAGCCAGGTGCGCTGGCACCAATTGGGATATTGTCATTATAATAGCTTGTTTGCCAAGTGCTATGAAAGATACAAATCTCTGCAGAGGAAATGGATCTGCTCATGCGTAAAGTAAGCGCGCAAGCAAATTATCTTAGGAAACAGCAGGATTCCAGCAGGAATATCTTGATGTACACAATAATGATATTTCACATTGTGATCTTTATTTGTAATCAGCCGAGCGTACACACTAGTCTATGTACGTGCATATTACCATCTTGATAGCACTGTGCTATTGTCAGACAAGCCTTTTGTTGGTCAATCGCTTTTTGTACGTCGATTACTTTCACATACAAGTTTCTTGGGTAATGGTAAAGTGGGGGGGGGGGGGGGGGGGGGGGGGGGGGGGGGGGGGGGGGGGGGGGGGGGGGGGGGGGGGGGGGGGGGGG
>JAODTR010005243.1:0-11518 GCA_025399935.1 Amblyopsis rosae | reverse complement strand
CACCCCTTCATGTGTTAAATACCATGTTTTCTGTCTGCCCTGTGCTGGTTCATTTGTCTATATTCCTTTGTCTAGGTTTGTCTGTGTTTTGAGTTCTGTTCTGTAAACCCGGTTATCATTAAACCATCATACCAACAATATCCTGCATTTGGGTCCTCACTACCACCTCCTGATGTGACAATAGGAAACGTACTCAAATACAAAATGCATAAGTAGTTCCAGGGTCGGCACTACATTACACTTTAAAGCAGGTCGGTCAGTCAACATGCCCTGGAACCATCAACCTATAGCCTGGACAATGGACCTTTCGCCAGAAGCAAGTTAGCCATGCCCAGGTGGGTGGGTTCTGTGTCGGACAGCTGACCAACATGGCTCTGAGATCACCATAACATCAGAGATGACTTTAATAACATTCATACATCCAACATTGTGGCATTAACAATGAGAGAAATCTGAAATCAGCAGGATTTATCTACCTGATGGTTTGTTTCTCATTTGAATCAAGTGCTATTTAATAAGAAATAAAATGTTTCCTGTAGCCTATCGCTGGGTCATACATGGCAAACCTGCCACATATCTAGAAGGCTCACTACAGTATTGATAGTTAAACCTGCTGTTAAGATAAAGATCGTCGCTTACATTTTTGATCGTTTCATTTTCAATTAATGAGATATGTCGCTGCGAAGCCTATCAGAATAAAGGTGAAGTGAAAATATTAGGGCAGCAAACACCTATTTGTTTTTAAGTCAGATTGCATGTCAATCAAACTCTGGCAAAAGGTCCAATGCCAGCAACACACACACGCACACACACAGGCACACGCACACACACACACATACTCCAGGGATGACTCACACCAATGTATTCCTCATCCAACTTGACATTCTTCTCCATGGCATGCAACACCTCTATCTGAAACCACCGAAACTGTAGGAATAAAAATAAAAAAACAATGTTCCAATGAGTTCAAACAAGCACACTCATTATCAGATCAGTCGTCTGTTGAACAGCATCTATATGCAAATTGCTGGCCAACTTTTTAATCAGCCACCGTGTTTATTCACATTGCTGAAACCTAATCCGTCAAACACACGGGCACTGTGAATGGCAAACAAGTGATCCTGGGTCTATTTGCCCAAACATACAGTATACTGCAGTTCAATTTTGGCCTTATTCATCTTATTACAAATGCTGATTGTATCAGGTATATCAGCTTCTCTGCCTTAAAATGATCTGCCGGATACCAAATATGAAGAAAGTGAATTATGGGAAGTAGAACAGAATGAAGAACCCTACTAACCACTCCTTCCATCTCTGCAGTAAGTCTCCTCTGGGTCTCTGAAATCTGCATTAGGACGTCTCCTATTAGAGCCATGGAAAGACACATACCAACAGAACATAACCTTTGGTTGGCTACAAAGGCTCAGAGAAAATTATCTAATGCATTGCTTGTGTTAGTGCCTCAAGCCATTTGTCAGAATAAAACTACATGAGAATATTTGCCTGCAATATTGTTCAGCAACAAATCTAAGCTGTAGAAGTAAAATAAGTATAACAATTTTATCCACTTGTTACTTTTAGTTTACTATTGTTATCAGAAAAGGTATACATTTATACTGAGACTTTGTCACAGTCCCAAGGCACAGGTCATTCAGGACTTTCCACAGCCAGGCTGCCAAATTGGTGGATGGCAGGCCAATGGTTTTATATTATGGGTGGCTCTATAGTCTAGCTCATTGTCATGGGTTGAGGTTGAGCTAATGAATTGAGTACAGCTGAAAGAACCCATCTATAATGCAGCGGCAGTCATTGGACACGGGTTCTATTGACGCTGTGGCCCTCTGACATTCTTGGTTAGCCAGCCTAGCAGAGCCGAACATGTCATGCTATGCTAGCAGTGATGTATGGGCCCACACACACACACACACACACACACACACACACACACACACACACGTAATGGAGGCACTTTAGCATCATGTTAAACATATCACGTCTCTGGGGTCAGCAGGATATTGAATCTAATGGAAAAGATGCACACATCCATGCATACATATACAGTACGCAGAGTGTTTGAATAGTGCATATTAATGTGATAAAGCACTTGGGTTCGCTGTGGGGATAATATAATAACCAATAATAAATGGTGACATATAATAATGTCTTAGAGAACAATGAAAAGCAAGGACATACTGTACACATACAAACCTACCCAGTGAGCGAGATGAAAGTGTGTGAAGGGCATGTTCGCCCATCTTAGCCACTGCACTGAAGTAGGCCTCACTGCACACCGCTAAAACTGTCTCTCACACACACACACACACACACACATGCGTGCAGGCATGCATACAAAATACTTGTCAAATACTTGAACATAATACACCTATTTACTGACAACCATCCGCCTGTAAACCACTTCCAATTAGCTCCATCAACCCTCATTTGGACCAGGCAGTTCTGACATTTGATACGTTGATTTCTATCCAGGAATAACCCTTTTCCAGTGACTATCATTTTACCTGTTGGCTGAAGGCTTTTGTGGAGACTGTCCTGCACAAAGGTGCATTAATGGTACAGTACATGTTGATAAGTGAACTCCCACAACATACAAGATAAATGGTTCTAGTTTCATTTTAATAATTTAAAAATAAACATAATATATACATACATATATGCATATATATATATACACATACACATATATATATATACATATATATTTTTTTTTGTTTTGAATAAAATGTATATTAATCTACAACGAGTAAACAAAATATAACAAAATAAACAATGCCCACAGATGTGGGTAATGGACGTAAACACAACAGGGCATTCTCACCCGTACACTTACCTTGGAAAGCTTTGACATAGCTGTTCCCCAGGGCAATTAGCCTCTGAAGTCCTGGGTTAAACTGCTCCATCAGGTTCTATGGAGAATCACAAGACCAAATACACCACCAGATAGAAAAGCCAATAACAAATTAGTCACAACACTCACTAAAGGTATTCTGACCATCCAACTTACATTTACCTAACCTAATGTGGTTAGGTTTCCCCACCATGTGTAGTATTAAGACGCACTGTAAACTATGACTTACCGAATAGACAGTTAAAGTTGATCTGTGCAGCTGGTCGCTGTTTGCTACAGACATCTTGACTTAATTAAAAATAAACAGCCTACAAACAAAGCAAAGTCTCCGCAATATCAGCAGTTTATGAAGCTGCAAAAGGATTTGACTTCAGAGATAACAAAAGGTTCTGAAAGGAAAACGTGGGTCCATTCAAAGTTTCAAAAACGTGTTTCTTGTCCAGTGGGTGTCCGAGACAGTGAAAGTCTCTCTATTCTGCTGCACCTTGCTGTTGTGATAACACCTGGTGTAATGGTGTCTGGTGTACTCTCCTCAGCACCCCCCTCCCCCCTCTCTCTCTCTCTCTCTCTCTCTCACTTGTTAACAAGCCTTTATCCTCCCCTCACTGCTCATTTTCTCAGAGCAGGGAAGGGTAAAGAGAGCAGGTGCCACTGATACCTGTGGCATCAGGTAAATTATTAATCATGCGACTGAAAGGAAAGGAGAAGGCTGGTTGTGACGTACTGTAGTAGACACTTAAATAGACCCTATACACACGGATCACATTAGTACCACGCTACCTCCCTATTTTCTAAAACAGCTTTTTGCATTTGTTTAGCTACATCTTTCTGAAATGATTTAGCATAGAACATCTTGGGGACATTGAAAATATATCTTCAATAATGGATCATTAGCATAACAGCGGCAAATATTGTTGTTACTTTATTCACAAACAAACCAGTGAATGCTATTTTAGCTAAGACAATAAATCAACCTCCTGCCTTCATTAGGCATCTATGTCATCTCAGTGTAAACAATATTACGAGTAGGAGGTAGGTTAACAGACATTTTTAGGCTGAAACATAGGGTTCAATGTCATCATATAAATGTTGGCATTGTACAGTGTGTGGTTATGTACACTGTGTATGCACATAGGCGACTCTACACACACATTATACAGTATATATACTGTATATACATTTACTGTACACATTTATATATACTGTATATCTTAAATGTAAGCAAAATAATTATAAAGACAATTTGTATAACACTCAGCAATATACATGAAATAGCTAGGCAGAAATCATTCAACAAACTGAGAAATGTAATGCCTCTTTTTACTGAAAACTAAACAACACAAAACAGTAACACTAGCCATTGTTTATGTGGTCACGTCACAGGTAACTATATATACGCTTATTTTTAGATCTTGAACACACTGAATTATGTTTCAGCTCAGGCTCTGCTCCATTTTCGTCCGTAGGAATTCCCATTTGACAGCCTTTAAAAATGTGTGCAAACTGTTTTAATCAGTGTATGAGGTTGGTCTCTATACTCAATAGTTTTCACTGAAATGTTTAGAAGAATGAACCCTTCCAGGAATACAGAATACAACAATGAAGAGATTTCCATAGTTCAACTTGATCTCAATGTCGAACGTGTGACTCATTAAGTCAGGGCTAGATCTTACTGGTGTGATGACAACTCAACAGAACTGACTGTTTTCAAATGAGAGGCGGTGGGTGACATTTTCAACCCAGCAGGAGCAGTGAGCGTGACCTCCGTGTCAGTGATGTCATCGTAGATGACCTCGTCGTCCCTCTGTCTCTCAAGGCAGCGCTTCACGGCGTGGACGACCGCTGTCAAGCGGCGGTCGAGTGCCGCCAGGTGGCGCTCTGCCAGCAGCGGAGCCACGGCGGACAGGGGGTCGGCAGACAGGGACTCTCGCATGATGTCACTCAGGCGATACTGAGGCAGCAGCAGGAGGCGAAGGCGGAGCCAGGTGGTGCGACGTAGCCTTGACAACACCAGGAGGGAGGAGAGCGGAGGGGCGGAGGGAGGGAGTTATGGAATGTGTGGGAAACAGAACCCCATGGAAACACTGTTTACTGATTGTGTTGGCTGTAGCTCCAATATAAATAGCTGTGAGGGAGAGCTAAGAATGAAAAGTAGTGGAAAATAAAAGTAATTTCATCTGAAATGTGTGTGTCGTTCTGCATGTCCCCACGCTATAGTTTTTTCCTGTGTCAACCTAATTCAGAATTCAGCTAGCCGTTTTCCCAGGCAGTATATGCTTGCACTTGACATACAGTAGATACTGGACGATATATATTGTACATTACCAGTGAAATGTCATACAAAGGAATATATGGAATTAGGGAGATAGATTGAACTGAAAAGGATGTTTAAAAGAGATTAGAAAAGTACCTGCAACACTGTTCCAGTGGAGCTAAGATTGAAGGCTCATCTTTGGAGTGGCGGCCAAATCTTGAAAATAGACCTGGCATTACTTGTTTGTTTACCATGTAAACCATTTAACAGCTTCTCAAAGCCTCAAGGTCATGTCATGTCTAGTACAGCACCCAATCATTCAAGAATGGTGACAAATGCAGAAGTACACTGACGGCTTAAGACCCATATTGAACAGCAAGAACACTCACGCTCTTCCATTGTCGAGGTGAAGCAGAAAGGTATTTTTGCCAAACTTCTCAAATGTCTCATAGTGATGCCGGTCCAAGTTACCTGAAATGACAAAGGTCTTCAGTTGATTCTGTTTGACAACAAGGCAGCCCACCTACACCAACACCTCTGGTTTTCTGGCTTCTGTACAAGTAGATCACACAAAAGTACAGTACGTCTCCATGTAAAGCCTCTACACCAAAATGATGCCAAGATTGCTGTAGGTTTTTTTACTATGCAAACTGATTGTTTTAGTTCAGCTTCACTTTTTGTTCTGGTTTTATTTTAAATGTTTAAGCTACCTCATGTTTTAAAGTGATTTAGTTTAGAGCTTAAATATAGTAGTAGTTCCTAAATGGAGGACCGTACCAAACATTTATTTTCGTTTCAGTAAAATTAACTCTTTCATTTTGGTTGATAAGAAAAAGCAACATAAAAAAAAACAATAAAAAACGAACTAATCACACTAAAGATTGAATAAGATACCTGACATTATAGGCATGTTGCCTAAACAAATACAACTTTCATTTAAAGATAACAAATGTAGCATTTGCATTGTTTTGGGGCACATTTATGTGTGCTAATGTTTTTCTGCATGAGAGAGTCAGTGCTTTCATGTTTTCAACAATAATCATCTGCTCAGTAGGTTTCAGAGAAACACGTTTAATATTTTTTAACATCCTTACACGTTGGAAGGAGGGGTGTGGGGGGGTGAATGTAACCAGTATACAACATACAAAAAGCAGTACATCAAAACACAGGGATGTGCTGCTTCACATGGGTAGGGCTCCACGCTCCACTGGTCAGAGGGTGCTGACCAGCCTCACCCTCCTGAGGCTACACAACACGGGCGGCAGCCTAGCCGGCAGGGGAACCCGAGTGATGATGTTATCGTCAGCCAGTCCCCAGGCTCCCTCCCCTTTCTCCTGCCCTCCGTCCCCATAGAGCGGACAGCGGTAGGCAGGTAGGTGAGATGCACTGGAGACGCCCAGTGAGTCAGAACCGGCGCTCCTGAGGCGGCCCCTGACGTTCAGCAGAGGGAACGGGCGCGGCTCAGGGGACGGCGTGTCCTGGATGGCTCCTTGCAGGGTGTCCCACGATGCTCCCCTCATCTCCAGGCCGGAGAGATACACACCCTCCAGGGGAGGAGAGGCCGGAGATGAAGGAAAGCTCAGAACCTGGAGAGACAGCAAACAAGGATGTGTGGTGTTGTCATACAGTGCACTGACACGAAGGCCTGGCTCCGCCCGTGTAGCCAACCCTATACGACTATTGCTCTCAGCTCAATTCATTGTGAATGAGATTACAGTCTGATAACACCCTGTTCGCATTAGCGGTTTAACCAGGGTGGGTCAGTGAGATGACGTTGAAGTCACACGTGTTTCTAGAGCTAGATGACACCATCAAACAGATGTACACGCCGATTGGTTCAGCGCTGTCCAGGAAGGAAAACAACACTTCCCAATGGAGCGTTGCCAGACCTTATTCACAAAGTGAAGTAATTACTATTCATTCATAAAGTGAATGAATAGTAAGTCTGTTTACAGCAGGCTACAAATGCATGGCACATATATAGAAATATAAACAAGACTATACGATACTGTGTGTTGCTCAGCTGCCTTTTTGGGAGCTCCTCCCCTTACCTGGTAGTCCAGTTCAACATTACTGAGATCTGTGTGTTGTACTTTAGCAGCCTCTCTCATCACAGCTCCCAGAAAGCCAGGGGCGTTGCTGAACGCACACAGGCGGTAGGCAGAGGGGGGGTCTGCGCGGTCCCTAGCCCAGAGGTAACCGCTGAGCAGCTCGCCCCTCCTCTCCAAGCGGGCCAGCCTCACCAGCTGGAAGAGGGAGGAGGTGCTTGGCGGTAGTGGCTGGCGGAGCTGTGAGAGGAGAGAGGAGGTCAGATCGAGGAGAGCCTCCCACTCGGCCCGGAGGAAGTCTCGTAGCGGGCGTCGACCCGCGGGACCCCCCGCCTCGTCCTTGCTCTTGAGGCTGTTGCTTAGGACCTGCAGCCTTTCTCTGGCCTGGTGGTAGCATGGGAGCAGCGCGGGGGGGTGTATTCCTTTGCTAGCGCTTGCACGCTGGCCAGAGGGGGTCTGGCAGTCCTTCAGCAGGGCGTTCAGGGCACGCCCGCTGATCCGCACAGACTCGGCTTCCACGTCGGCGCTGAAGCCCAGCACCAACAGGTCACTGGTGCAGAGAGCGCGGCTAAAGTGGTTCTCCAGTCTCTGCAGTAGTCCGGGTGTGTCTGCCCATGATGATAAACAGTACGAGGTCACAATGATATGATATATATATATATATATATATATATATATATATATATATATAAGATTATAACAATTACAACTAAGTCATTTAAGGCTCTTTCACACATTGTTCATGTACGGATCAGGGGCTGAATCGAGACACATTTTGCAATTCTGCCTGAGTTCGTTTCAACATTTAGCATAGAGCAAAATAAAACTCGTAAAGAGGCACAGCATCGAAGACATTCTTTGGCGTGTACTATTCAGTTAGAACAACTGTCGAAACTATGTCGAGAGCAGAGTTCATGCTAGATTTATTTATTTTGACATATTGACTTCATGCATGTCAGTTAGCTAGCTAGTATGAGAAAATGGAGCACCAACAGTATATGCCTATATTGGTTTATTGCTATCTGGTAATATGTATTAACAGAAGGATGCTGCAGTTTATAATTCCATGTAGTATGATTTTAGCATTGTAGCTCTAGAGTTTGATTGAAAAGATGACAAGACCACCCCTCTTTTTCAGTCTGGATCCACTTGTTAAGTACCTACTACTGTAATTGCCATGTTCACATAGCGCATACTATACTATACAAGGTGTGAAAGCAGCATTAGCATTATTAGTCTTAACCAACTGTCATCCAGTTCGCATTACAGTTGCAATGTGTGATATAACAGTATTTACCAGAAGGCATATTGCCAAAGTGGCCTGGAAGTATGATGTTAGTGAGCACATGAGGCCCATGGCCTCTGAGGGTTGACATTCCAGAGAGGCACACCATGACAGTACTCTTCACTGCCTCCAGGTCAGCAGAGTCAGATACATGGCCCCCATAAACCAGATTAGCTGTGTAGAAGCGGTACAATGGTTACTGACATTATTCATTAGCGCGCTGTATATGACTATTGTAATATGAATATTAATGCATTCATATTATACTACTATATGAGACAAGATGCCTACAGATATCTAATACCGCCATGTGTACGTGCATCAACTGCAGCCCTACCTGCGATATACACCAGAGCCTGCGTCCTGTTATGGCACAGACTAGCGACACGAGCGTGAGCATCCACCAGAGTCAGAAGGTCTTCTTGTGTCCTTCAAAACAGCAACAACAATCCAAAGAGGTCCACTCCATTAGAACACACACTGCATGCAATGAATACTTCACATGCACGTTTACGCCACGTATCAAAGAGCACCATAGCTGAATTGGCCAAACACATCACAAGTACCGTACGGCAAATTACTGCGAGGATATCGGCAATCCATTAATGACACAATGGTGAATAGTATTCACCATTCAGAATTCAATCTTATTTTCAACCATCAGCAACACACACATAAATACATAAATAAATAAATAAATAAATAAACAAACAAACAAACAAACAAACAAACAAACAAATAACGTATTTTTAAATATTTGTGATCAAATAACGAGTACAGTCATAACGACATGAACGGCAGTTCTCTGACAAGCTTGGTTGTTTGTCAGTGTGCTTCCTCACCAGTGGTAGATGTTCCCCTGGCCTAAGCAGCTGTAGGCCTGCCTCTGCATTAGCACTGAGTGCAGGATGGCACAGTGCAGGAGAGGCTTCAGGCGTGCTGCCGGGACGTCAGGGCCAGCATAAGGCACCACCTCACGCACAGAGCAGCGCAGCTCCTCCTTCAGGCTCAGAGGAGAATCGCAGATCAGATTCAGGGCGCACAGTCGCACCACAGCTGCAGGAGACAGTAATCACATTAATAATGCACATCTTGTATTATTATTATTAACAACTAGAAGCACAAAGCAAAATGAGCAATGTAATTATTGACAGACCAGACACCTCTGCATCAAACAATATGAAAAGTATGCCACTGTAAGGTGTATACCATTGAACCGTGACCATAAGCAGACCTACTGTATACCTGGAATGCAGCGGGGCCTGTATCCTTCAGATATAAACCACAGTCTGAAGTGTGGGTGAACCCTCACTGTGGCGGAGCTCCTAGCCACTTTCAATTGTTCACAGTTTTCTGTAAGTAAATGCACCAAATGATGGTGTTGTTTTTACAGTGTGTGGTGCAAGGGCCAATCTGAATCCCTAAGGGTCAGCGTACCTCTGGGGCTGCAGGCCAGCTGGGTGAGACGAAACAGGACTTGCTCGTCCCATCGTTCCAACAGGTGACAGTTGTTGAGAACCAACCAATGGCCCTCAGCAGCAGCCTTGTCCAGTGCTGAGAGCGTGAGCTCCCTGTCGCACCGCGCTCCAAATGAAATGACCGTCATCTGCCGTGCGAAAGAACAACTATATTACATACAGTTGTTTCAGATGTACTGTAAAATGCAAATAGCAAATCTGCTCCAACATAAAAACAAACAAACAAACAAACAAGTACCTCGCAAGTGTCTGCTTGACAGAACGCTAGCTGTTTCAGCAGGTGAAGGGGATCAACGCATGCCCCTGTCTCTGCCCCCGGGACGGATACCGTGAGCACGACAGGTCCCTGGTGCTGGCCAGTGAATCGCGACAGGACCTGTGGGTCGCAGGTGTGCGTGGCCTCGGCCGCCACAGCGTCTACCGCCAGAGGCAGCAGGCAGGAGGACATGTGGTTGATCACGGCCGGCAGGCGCTGCCCCTGAAGGGTCTTCCAGAGCAGAGCCCGCTGCAGCAGAGAGAGGTGGCTGTGGGAGGGAAAGGGCACATGCCCCACCACCGTGGTGGAGGGCCAGCGCAGGTACTCCTGCCACTGTGCGGGGAGGGAGGCCATGGAGGCGACCAGCCCTCTGAACGCCGGGATCCTCTCCAGGCGCAGGAGCTCCGAGTGGACGTCGCCGGGGATCCAGTCGGGCGGGGCAGGCTGGGACCACGTCGCCCCGCCCGAGGTGACCGCCGGTGCGGGGAGGGGCTCGGAAGCGCCCGCGGGGAGAGCCAGGTCTCCCAGGCCCCTGAGGAAGGCCGCTCTCTCTCCCTCGGAGCACAGCCGGCTCTGCTGGAGCACAGTCACGCACGCGAGGACCCTCAGCAGGCGGGCGTGGCTCTGGGAGAGACGCGGGCGGTACTGCTCCAGCAGGTGGCCCACCATATTGTGCGCGATTTCTGACAGGACGTACTCCGCCACCGGCTCTGCCGTGTAGGGCACCAGAGCACCATGCATCACCCTTACGAAGCCCGGCAGGGTGAAGAAGTAGGCGGGGGAGAGGCCAGCAACCTCCTGCAGGTCCTGGTAGAGGGCGGCGGCCAGGCCGGTGGCCCGCCGGAAGCCAGACAGCAGCAGGTCTTGGCTCTGCAGCTTGGCGGCAAGCTGCTCCAGCTCACAACGCAGGTTGAGCAATGCATCCCGAGAGGCTGCCACGAGGGGCAGGAAGTCTGGGTCCTGTAGCAGCGGGATGGTGGACCGCAGGACGTAGTCCATGAGAGTGCCCTGGAAAGAAGAAAAAAAGAATGGCAGCGTATGAAGATACAACGGTGCAAACATGTATGCGTTTAAAAGGTATTAAGATATGGTAAACATGAATATAGAAGTAAATTATAAGTGCCTATGTAGAGGAGCCATCGCGTGCCGAGAATGACATAACATGAGAGAGAACTGGGTGCAGAGCCAAATGGATGAATGTTGGTCATCCCCTGCTCGTTGGAGGAGTGTTGCATCAGAAATGCCGACATGGTCCCGGACAATGTATGGATGGCGGTGGCTATTACTGCAGAAGCCAAGTCTCCAATTCAGACAGGCGCTACGGTTGTTGA
>JAODTR010005242.1:0-11521 GCA_025399935.1 Amblyopsis rosae | reverse complement strand
ACAACACAGCCCTCAGGTTCATGGGGGCACCCAAACCTCTCCACCACGATAAGGTGATGGTTCCCGGAGAGGGAATTTCAGATTTTTATTTATTATTTTAGGGATGCTGAAATGCCATTTAAAATATAGACTAAAATTGCCAAGGTGCACAGACTGTTGTTGCATGTCCTAAAATGCAATAAATCCATGCTTATAAAAATGTATCCTGTATCTTTATCCTCTCATCTTTCATTTCAGTAATAGTAATACTAATAGTTTGATCCCATCTAATGTTGTAATGCTCCATAACATGTTTTAAATATGTTACATATATATTGAACTTAAATCTTCACTTTAAAAAAAAAATATCGCTAATCAAATCGCAATCGCAATATATGTCAGAATAATCGCAATTAGATTTTTTTCCAAAATCGTTCAGCCTTATGTCCGAGTAGCAACTGAACTTTCCAATCAGCATCTTGTTGTAGCTTTACGGGCCTGGTTTTCAAATCAGCGTCGTGTTTATAGCTATAAGGGCGTGGTTTAGGTGTGCACACACTATGGTGCCGACAGCGAAAACCACCCGATAGTTCATCCAATCAACTGCCAAGTATTTTTTTGAAAGTAAAGCTATTCACCAACAGTTTAAATGTACGGCTCCCCAGATGCCAACAATTCCTCTGGCATGTCAGGTTACCCTCCCCTCTATCCCACCCAAAAAAGACACCTCCCTCATAAACGGTGTGTCAACGCCTCCAGCATAAAACAGCACTCGATAGTGTTCTAGCATGGAGGTGCAAATATCAATTAGCCAGCCCGTCCTTCATTTGCAGCGCTAACCTTTCCCATGATCACGCTAATAAGCGATCAGCTAGCTAAACACAGAGCAGCATAACATCCCATTATGGACCCTCCCACAGTCTTCCTATGGCCCATACACATAATTAGGCCCTCGGGGTAATTGACTGGCTAATTGGTGTTGGTGGTGGGACGCTAGCACCACTCCTAAACCCACTTGGGGAGTACTGCTATTACTGCTATCACTTGTCGTTAATTTTCACAGCCCTCATATAATTTTTCTTTCTTTTTATTTATTTATTTGACAGCTGAGTTCTTGCTAGTAAGGGAGGGGGGAGGGATGGGAGGAAAGAAAATAGAGATGCAAGATATTGACCTCTACTACTTTGTGGTCACTGTCACAATGGTCCAGATGGATAGCTTCCGTAGCCACACATACACAGGCATATGTGCGCACACACGGGTCTGAATAGACACACTTCTTTTAAAGCAGACCCATTTATCATGTGTGTGATGGAGATCCTATTCATTGTCTTACCTCCTGGAGTCAGCCTGTCTGATTCTCTCTCTCTCTCTCTCTCTCTCTCTCTCTCTCTCTTGCTCTCTCATATGTATTCATTCTTACTGGTGAGAACAAAGAAAAGGCTAGCTAGTATGTTTACCTGTGTTGCTAGATGGCCCATGTGCTCAATACACTAACAACTTAACCCATGAGTGTTCTAGAACCAAATATGAGGTTATGTGTTACTAGCTATTGAACTATGAACCTTTGATTCTAAGTGTCTTCCTTCTGATTCACATCTTCAACAGGTGAAACAAAGGTACTGCAAATAGACTGCATAAACAGATTGCAAAAATATTACCATGTAAACACACATTTAAACAAGTTCATGAAGTCAACATTACATTACTTTTAATGTAGTAACTGAAAATCATATAACAATTTACATTAACTATTAATGTTACATACAATAAGATACATGTAGGCCTTAGATATTCATGCAAAGACATATTAATATGTAAGTGACTAAAAAATGTTGGGGTTTTCACACAAACAACTACATTTAAATGATCAGGAGTTCATTTTTAATTTGCGCGTGTAACACCTCCTGTTCTAGACTGTGATGTGCACGTGTGAAAATAACGCGTAGTGAGAGCAGCGTGAGAATTCAATGTGTGAAAATCCGTTTCTTTCTTTGTGTGGACAGTCCATAGTTGCTCATATTATACTGTACATTCAAATCTTCTCACAATTGTTTTATATTATGATTCATGGACCCTATATATATATATATATATATAATTTGTTTATATCCTATTGTCGCTCCTTTCTCATGCTGCAAAGGCACATGGAGAAAATGTTATACTAGGACTACAATTTCCAGGTTTTCCTTGTGAAATTGTTAGTAGTAATTTCTCTTCTAGACACCTTTATCAGAGGCACTATAGACCCATTTACTGTTTACCAAATGATGACGTACATACGCATGCACGCACAATTTTGCAACACTAGTATGATGGAGTCCATGACTTGTCACGTTATGCAAGAGCATTAACCACAGAAGATCATGTATAATTGCTTTCAGTCCATAGTCAAAATGCCTTAAGCTGCTGGCTGAGATAGCATGCTAAAACAATTCTCTGACGTGGTGACATACCAAATGTTTTTAGCTAGGTAGCGTAATTTAGCATATTGTTCACGCCGATTGTGTTTCCCACCAGTGGGCCTAGTCTGCCTGTATATACTATCGATTTTGTCTAATTGTTTCGCCTCGACAACGATACAAAGTTAGTTCTGCGTTCCTGACCTTGTTAGTAGCATTCCGTCACATAGCAGCTTAGTCGGCAAGTGACAAGGACGCGTCGTGCAAGAAAATGTACGTCTGCTGAAAACTAACCAAATATACCCGCTCTAAAGATATTACAGCTGGTAATAAAGGTGAGGATAAATGATGATCTAGGGCACATAGCAGGTGAAATAATGTTGAGTGATAAGGATGATTGCAAAAGAGAGAATGTATTTTATATATGGGGCTTAACTGTTATACGTCACACCAACATATGCGTGTGCATGTGTTGGTGTGACGTCTGAAGTACATGAGTCTATAAGGATTTTGCCTTTATTGTCTCTTTTAAACAGAATACACATACAGTATATAATGTATTTAGTGGCATTAGCAGCATGAGCTGAGTTACTTCTTGGCCATGTGACTAGTGTTTGTTTTCCTAGTAACACTAATGGCTTGAGGCAGGCCTGGAACAGGTTTATACTGTATGTACAGTGTGTGTGTGTGTGTGTGTGTGTGTGTGTGTGTGTGTGTTCTGGGGAGGGGAGCTTGCAGGACAGATGCAGGGGCAAGTGCAGGGTTGTGTTGCCATGGTGAAAATGGAATCCAAAATGCAGAGCAGCCAGGAGCGCAGTGATTGGCTGAGGGGCCGTGCATGGGACTGTGATGCGTGCTGTCAGGCACCAATGGTGCACGGGCTAAGGCATGGCTGTTGCTAAGGAGAGCTGCCTGGAATGGAGTCAGCTGGAGCCTCTCTCTCTCTCTCTCCCTCCCTACTGCTCTATCACCTCTCTGGCTTTGCCCTCATTGACCCCCCTCCCCCCCCCCCTCCTGTTTCACTCTCTCCCACTTTTTTTTCTCTCTTTTTTTGCACTTGTACACGTGCAAAGGAGGAACGAGCACAAGTTGAAAAATGTACTAAATATTTCATGCTGTTATCTGGGTCTGGAGCTGTGTATGTGTGTACCTGAGTTCTTGTTAGTGGTTAGAAGTGTGTCTTTGAAAATAAACATATATGTATTTGTTGTGCGTGCATTTATGGATGTTAAAATGCATGTGTGTACAGTACGTTACTTTGTCCTTACAAGCACGTGCCATATTTCACGTTTCAAAGGCTCTGTGGGAATGCACTCCGTAGTCTTATGTATGTATTATGGTTAAAACAGCGCCAGGCAGGCAGGTAATGGAGATGTGTTAGGTGTGACACCCCATCCCGCTCCCCTGGAGCCCCAACCAGATGTTGTCTCTCCACACCCCATTAACAGTAGCACCTTACATTTCGATCCATTCTGTTATTATGCACAGCAGCATTACATTTCTACCACTCCTGCTTCACATCGTACCTCTCTGTGTGTTTTAACACTGTGATTTCTGTGTCGTTTGGACCCACAGTGGGTCACTGGCTCTTTGTGCTTCTGAGCACAAAGCCATAGAATTGTAATGTTAACTTGGAATGTACAGGTTAGTGTCTTGGATATAAGCTACTCAACTGGCAGCTAAACCAGTTTAGTGTCCAAGTGAAACTAATTCCAGTATAGCATTGCCAGTGGTTTTATTGGTTGCTATGCCAAAATATTAAGGGCACCATTTAACAAGGTAATGTTGCTGCCTACTAATAATAACTACTGTGCCACTGATGTGACAGTGTTGTTCCTTCCCCCCTTAACGCCACTGCTTACAGACCTATATTTCCCATACAGAGAGGTTAATCCAGGCATGGTCAGATTTCAGCCATGTTGATGTGTATGCATTCCCCCCGCGCGAACATGAGAATGTGGGATAGCTTCAGCAAATGGGAGTCATCATTAATCATATATTATTCAGTTACTAGGCGTGAGCCTGGCGACATTTCCTGGCCGGCACCAAAACTGTATGCCCGTTGTGCTTGTAATGATATGTCATGGCTCGATTAAGCCAGAGGAATAAGATCTCTAAACAGAAACACGATTGCTTGTCCTAGTCATATGCTGCATTCAGAAATGTGTGGATCATTGGAGAGCCTCATATTCCACGACCCAAGTATGACATCATGGCAGCAAGCATGGTATCCTTTTATGAGGTGGTGGGTCGTCAGGTTCAGCAAGGCCTTCTCTGCTGGCGTAAACACTATCAGAATCACTGACTTGCGTACTAATCTTTTTTTCATGAATATGTTTTTTAAAAATGGAAAATAAGTCTATTCTCTTTCATTTATTTCATAGCTTTTCTCTTGGTTACGTTGCTTCCAGTTGTGTATGTTAATGTTAGCGCTTTTATCCAATCATATTTCAGCTATCATGCCTTGCCATGTCAAAGAAGTCTACCTTGAGGCCTTGAGAACCAACAGTGCGGGCACCTGTAACTTCAACTAAATGCTAGCAGGCATACAATAACGTCTGCATTTCCGCGTCCTATGATTGGATGGTCAGAGAGCGTACGACTGAGCTAGCAAAACTATATTTATAGCGGCCTGCACAAGGTCAAATATGTTTTTGTTTTTTTAACCCACAATTACTGACAGAGGAGAAGACACCTGGTCACAGACCTGTACCTCAATGAACAAGTGCTGGGAAACAGAACTCGGAAACATAAGGTGAAGAAAATGAGTCTAAGGAAATATTGAAAATACTGATCGATGTAATTGTGATATAATTCTTGCTACACAAGATACCTGTCTGTGATGCCACACAAAGTTAATATTTTTATTTTAAGACACAACGTTGTATAATATTAATGATGATTGGTGGTGGCATCATAATAATGGTATTAAGGGGTTGATTGATTCAGGTAGAACAGCAGCACTGAAGGCCTAGGGGTAAAGTGCACGGCCCCTCACTGGTTTTGTGGTTGATTTAAGTATTACTGTTTGTTTACTTTTCACACATAAGTGGATCTGTCATTTTACATTGTGCTTTTATCATCCGTTTTGCACTTACAGTATTAGCAATATGTTATAGTAAATCAAACACGCTATTACTGGAAATCTATTTTTCAATTTAACGAGATGTCTTGCAGCAAATAAAATAAAAATATTTATATTTTCTGAAGCATCTGTTTTGAAACCTTGGACAAATGCTTTATCCAGGCGGGTAGAACTGTGAGAATGTAAAAGCGCAATGAATCATATGTCCAGTGTTTCAAAATAATAAGAGAACAGTACCGGCCCCAGGCATGGCTAACAGAATGAAAGTTATTCATTTTTAGATGGCCATTAAAACCGGAACAGCATACGTCACCGAACACAAGGCATCTATTTTTTTCTCTCTACCCCCTCATTCCTTCCTACTCTCATTTCCTCCCTCTCTTTCTTTGAGTCTTTCCCTTCCTCCTCCACATTTCCTGTTTCCTGCTATTCATCCTCATGTTTGTTCATCTCTCTCTCTCTCTCTCTCTCTCTCTCTCTTTTATACTGCCCTTATAGCAGTTTGTATATTAGTTATAGCAAATGTATTGTAATGTTTTCTCTGTCATTTCTATCATAATCTGCTGTTCATTGTCAATCAGCAACTTGTGTGCGTGTGTGTGCGTGCGTGCATCTGAGAGACTCCCTGATGTGGGCATTTACAGAACTTTGTCGCCTCGGAGATGACATAGCACACACACAGCCATTCATCCATGACATTTCACAGTTCTCAGTTATTCTCAATAAGGAGGGGATCAGCACGTGATTATGGAAGAGCAGAGGATGGACACTAGTAATACTGGGTGTCTTGGAGGGAGAGTTCATAAGAAGGGGGTAGATGCACTCAAGTGAAAACAAAACAGTTCAAGTGAGAACAAAGCAATACTAGGTGCTATTTGCTGTGTTAGCAGTAGGTGTGCATCACAGTGTGAAGCCCCAGCTGGCTATTAGCTCACTCATCACCTGTGGTACCTTGGTAAAACCACGCTTCAATGTTGATTATGCTGTGTGATGTGTTCTGATTGGTGTTTTTGTGCGTATGGATTTATTTTTGTTTTGGTAGCATGGCTGCTTATGGAAGCTAGCTGCAGTAGCCTACTGTGTCCTGTACTTAATACAATGACACATTGGTTGGTTATTGACTACAGCTAAGTGATACTGTGAGTCACTCTTAAAGGCCTGGCTGTCCACACAGGTGTGTTGAGTTAATTTGCCTTGGACATCTCCTCGGGACTCTCAGGAAGATCATGTTTAGGGTACGGTCACATACGCAATTCGCCTCCTGTTCACTTCCATTCTATGCGAGCGAAGGGGCGAATAAAACATTTGCTTCTTGTGGCGAAGCAACATCGCATCTACACTTTGCCTGGAGTTCACCATTGGTGAACTTACTGCTATTTTCGCAGCCTCAAACAACAGAAAGAAGTGTTTGACCCCACAGGGCTGCGATTGGCTGTAGTTTTCTATAGCAAGCCAGGATGGAATTGAGGAGACTTTAGATATTGTATTTTCTATCCATAGAACTCTAATATGTCTCACCAGCTGGTTTTATACAATCAATGTTTCTAACTACAAACTGCCCCAACACATTTTGCTGTCGCAAAAAAACAACCGGTCTTGTCAAAACTACAAAATGTCACATTTCCGGCGGGTTTCCTGTTTTTTCTATATGCCTGAAGATTTTGCCCACTTTATAGAAAGTACAGATATATCGTGTATCGGTATTCAACCTAAATATATCGGGATATTATTTTTGGTCCATATCGCCCAGCAGGAAAAACCCTGGGCAAGTGTCAACAGACATTTGACCTAAACTCTGTCCATGTCTTTGAATACTACATGTCTGTTACTGTTACTGCATTATTACACCTGTTCCCGTATGCGCTCTAACTGACGTTGCACATTGGGATTGGGTGAGATGAAGGTGTACGGTAGTCCAGCCGTGTGCATGGAAGATTGGTTGAAGTGCATTAGCATTGCTACCATATTGAGAGAACACATAATGGGAGATGAATACAAGACAATACATTCCCCTAATGCTATAATTAACGTCTGCATATTTACAGCATGCATGTTAACTCGCCTCGGACACAGACATTTGCACAAAGCGTCAGACGGAGCTCGATTACCTTTCTCCCCCACTCTATCGGCTCTCCACTTTGCTCGCAGCTCATCTCCCTATCATGTCAACTGTTTTCCCTCCCTCTCTCTCCCTTTCCCACTCTCTCAGCTCTGGGCATGGCTCTCCAGGAACGAGTGATGACAGAAAAAAATTGCAGAAAAAAAATAGCAGGGAGGAAAAAATGTTTAGTTAGAATTCACACTCATGATGTCCTCTCCTAGGTCTGAGGTGCGTGCGTGGGTGCATGCGTGGGTGTGTGTGTGTGTGTGCATGGTACGGCTCAAGCAACAGCCCTCACACGTCAAGTCAAACCGGTCCATGTTATGGCTCAAAACATAGCTGTTTACAGTGGTGCATGTGTTGTGATGTGGTGTTCCATTATCAGCCATGTGCAGGGTTATCCTTACAGGAGTGACAGCTCCATATTCAGCCACCTTAGAAGAGTCATTCGTCAGTTTAGCAGCCTGTAGCCTTCAGCCTGGAGCGCATGTGCAGTCAATGAGCAAATGTCTTGCTTGGCCTATAGAAGGGCTCTGTTTCAATAGACAGAGGAGCTCCGTGAGTCTTTCAAAAAGGTTCCATGGGGTTTCAAGGACGCTTCCCACTGCTTTATTACATAACAAGGCAAATAATAAATAAAATTGTTTTGTTTTTTTACTTTTATACGAATATTCCAAACTTTCAGTGTATTGTTCTGCTGTACATCTTGAATAAGGGCCTTTCTGAATGGAGACGTTATTGACTTTTAAGTGTCTTAGAAAAAGCTGTAAGCAAGCTTTAGGATGCAATCTCTGTTTCTCACTCTGCTCTTCAATATCTCTGTCACAAGCAGTGATAGTATGATGAGGTCATCGCTTATGAGGACAGGCGATGACCTCATCATTAAGGGCCTCATTCAGCAGGGCCCCTCAGGGCCCCCTCAGGTCGTGTGTGTGTGCGTGGGTGTGTGTGTGTGTGTGTGGATGTGTGGGTGCGTGTGTGTGTGTGTGTGTTGTTCATGACCTGACCTCGATGGGGCCCCTAGAAAAGAGTTTGATTAACGGGAGAGAAATAGGAAAGGAGGGGCTGCCTGCCCAAGGCAGTTGGGGAGGAAGGAGCTCTTCCGCCATCTTGGGTTTCTGCCTAATGACGGGTTTCTGCCTAATGACGGGTTTGGAAGACTCAGCCCTCAAGTTGTTTCTCATGGTGTGTGTGTGTGTGTGTGTGTGTGTCTGTGTGTGTGTGTGCATTTCTTCAGCAATCTCACAGGTGCATAAGACAATCTCTCTCTCTCTCTCTCTCTCTCTCTCTCTCTCTCTCTCTCTCTCTCTCTCTCTCTCTCTCCCTCCTCCAGCCCTCACTCCTGTCTGAAGCAGGGGAGAGAGGAGGGGGAGGTATTATCCTGGCTGTCTGGAGCCAGAGGTAACAATATATCCGAGCAGAGAGTGTGTTAAGGTAACCTGAGCCTGTGATTGTACGTTCAGCACAGAGGTCATTTTCTGTAGACACTGACTGGATACACACTCATGTACACACACTGCCCAGTGCTACACTGTATTTATACAACCAAGGTGCATAGAGGCACACAAACATTTGGACAATGTGCCTATAATAACCAACACAGCGCAGACATGTCACACAGCGTGTACATATCATTAACTGGCAAGCAGAGCAGCGAGAGTTGAAAGGAGGGATATACAGACAGAAAGGTTGTAAATAGAGCGAGGGAGAGAGAGAGAGAGAGAGTTCACACACCAAACTGGTTTGTCTACTTTCAAGTGTAACACTGCAAACCGCTAGCTTGATTATGCTACTAATCATTACTTAGCTTAGATCAAAAGAAATCACTCAAGTTTACAGGCAGCTGAGATTTTGTGGTTTAGTCTTATATTTGCAAACCACTTTCTCACAGTTATACAAGATACTTGCTCAAGATACTTTATATCTCCAGCACTTAAAAATATAACATATATGTTTAGGTCTTAATTATTTATGAATTTATAGTGTTTGAGGCGATGTTTGCAGAAATATTTTGAATGTGGTAACAATTAAATTGTCCTATTGACAACATGAGAATACAGTCTGTACAAACGGTAAAACAGACACTTTGATCAGCTTTGTAGAGGTGTTAAAAATATTGTGAACATTTCATAGCTTCTCTAAAAGTAGGATAGTTTCCAGTTGATCACATACTGCTATTTAATTTCTAAGAGTGTGTTATATCTTAACATAATGTTGCAGTAGGCATATATGAACCATTTGGCATTATACAATATAACAGTCCTGCCAATAAAGCATATTGGATGTAATATATTAATTCTTAGAATATAGACAGCACATGGGCCAATGGGCTTTTTTATTCCTTATTTAATCCCTCCTTCCTTCTCTGAACCTATCCACTGCTGATTTAAAAGCCTTGATGTAACCATGTCATTTTCCATTAAAATCCCACACTTAGACACCAGATCATAACAGAAGAGCAAATTGACAGCTAAGTCCTTGCACTGTATTATCTCAACCCACAAGACAAAGAAGCAAATGTACAAGTGTTTCTATGCACAAGTTGCTTGTTGCTCTAACACCTACATCAGTGTGTTATATGTCTGCCCAGCTAAGGCACCACATGTGACTGGCCTCTGAATTGTGTGTGTGTGCGTGTGTGTGTGTGTCGGGGGGGGGGGGGGTTACGCTGGGGCCTGGCCATCGCCATTGACACGTGCACGTGCGCACGTTCGTGGCCTGGCCGAGAGCCAGGGCAGGCAGCCTGTCTGTGCCAGCCTTCCCATCTCCAGGGACCTTCCAAGACAAAGCTGGGCCTCAGCCAGGCCCTTAACTCTCCCTCTCTCCCTCTCTCTGTCTCCCTCTCTCTCTCTCTCTATCCCTCTCTCTCTATCTCTCTCTCTCGCTCTCTCTCCCTCTCTCTCTCTCTTCCCATCCATGTCTGAGTGGCCAGTGTTTGCAGCTGGCAGAGATAAACAGTGTGTGCTATCTTTTCTCTTACAGCCCCCCCCCCCCCCCAAACCCCATTCTCTCACTCTCTCTTTGAGCGGCACTTAATTTCCCAGCATTGTTAGGGGGGGGTAGAACACACAGGCGTATAGGCACACTTGTATCTGATATCCCGTTTTGTTTCTCTGTGCAAGACATGGCAAATGCCTTTATACAGGCATCCACACACATCTCACCCACCACCCCCTTCCCCCACACACACACACGCGTGCACGCACACACAGCATCTTATACGAACACCCCACATACAGTAAATGTAGGCCAACATAAGACACACATATACTGCCAAATCCTGGTCTCTGTGCCTCTTTCAAGGGCTGCGGTGTGTGTGTGTGTGTGTGTGTGGGTGAAACCCATTGCCTCCCTCAGTGTGTGGGGCCCACACACACACACACACACACACAATACCACCAGCCTGATTCTAGCTCCAGTTAAAGGCTAATGTTAGCTAAAACGACATCAATCTGGCAAGCACGCGTCACTTGGAATGCACGTACTGTGTGTGTATGTGGTTGTACACCGTCTAACACCTCTGTAACCACCCAAAGCGTTGCCCAGGGAGAGGAAGGGTGGTCTGTAGACTCTCTCCATATTAAAATTCCTATATCTGTCATTATCACTAATGAGGCTGAATGACAACTTAACACAAATGACCACACACAAACACACATGTTTGGGATTGGCAAGCTTACCCACACAGTAAACCCTGCATACTGTTATAATAATCACAGTCTGGCCTTCTATTATATTCTATTATTACTGTTTGAGACATACAGTATCTTTAATGAAAGGTTGTAGTAGCCTTTTGTACATATGCTTGTAGAATGACTTGATGCTCCCTATCTGGGCCAGAATGCTCTTGGAAAAGAGATTTTGATCTTAAAGGGACAGTCAAAGGAAATCAGTCATTTTAGTCTTAGCATGTCATTAAAGGATGTAGAGGCTTAATATAAACACATACAAACT
>JAODTR010005241.1:0-32691 GCA_025399935.1 Amblyopsis rosae | reverse complement strand
TGAAGAAATACATTTTAATGCTAACAGGTATGTTAGGATGGAATTGTTTACTGCGCGGGACTGCCGGGTTCACTACAATATTATTACCAAAGTCTAGAGTCTCTGTTATTACTGTATATACAGTGTGTCCTGTAGATATTCAGATTGAGCAGCTTGCTGAATCACATTATCTGACATACAGTAGGCAGCCCTAAGAAACTGCTGGTTATCATGTGATAGTGTCAGATACCCAAATGTATTTTAGCAGACTGAAAGCACTGAACATTTGTTTTTTATAATATAGTATGTCCCCTTTAAGTATTTAGCAAACATATTCTGAACCTTGACAACAATTTAGAGGCATTGATCTGTAGCTGGTGAAGTTATGCCCTGTAACCAGTACATCTCAGCTATCCATCTTTACATCAGTTGAATTACCGGAGCGGACAAGGTCTACGTCTTTTGAGCATTAGCCTCGAGTCTTGTTAGCAGCACAGACAGGCGCTGTAGTAAATAGAGCCCTGGGTATTGACAGCACCTGTCATTATCTTTCTCCAGGAATCAACCCAAGTACTCTGTCTCCTCCATAAGCCCTCATTGCCTCCAACAGGCCTATTATGGTGTAGGTAGCCTACTGAACAGAGCAGAACAGACTGAAAGGTGAGCAACAGAGAAATAAGGTGAACATCTCATAGCAATAGCACGTCTCTTGTTGATGACATTCATCTCTTTTATCTAAAATGACTTGCCAATGTTTGTGGTAAAATGTTCCTTGTGCGATGGGAGAAATAGGTAATAATAATAATAATAATATTTTAGATTTAGGAGTAAGGACTGGACTTGAGACTGGCTCTGCAAATCTGACTTAGTCATACCTCTGACAAAACAACTAAAGACAAAGCATTAGATTGCAAGCTATTGCTGAGAGTGTAGTGACCTTTATATTTGCAATAAACTTAAGTGCAGAGAAAGGACTCTGCGTGCAAAGACTTGGGTCAGAGTAAAGACTAACATAAAGACAAGGATGAAAAACTCTTGAACCCAAAAATATGTCCATTAAATAATTGTTTTTGAAGCAAGGTGAAACGTTTTTGCTTTTAGAGTGGAGCTCAGCTCTACAGTAGTAATTGCTGTCAAATGCAAGCATGGTAAACATTCTGTTGTGCCAGAATTTAAGAAAACAAATAGTCAACTTGGGTTCATAGGATCAACCACATATTGTGTACCTTTGCCAAGTATAACACGGAGCACATGGTGTGTGATAGAGGATTTACAGACAATAAAGCCAATTTCCTGATTCTGGTTTCACGCTAATAAAATTATTTAATAAAACTGATTACTTCACTGTAAGCAATTGCAAAAGTAAAATACATGATGGCATATCAATTGTTCAATTGAGTCTAACTTTGACCATGGGGACAACTACTGTATACACTGCGTGTGTTTTAGTGTGCGCACAGCTCTGCTATACTGTAAGCTCTGGAAACTACTTAAAAAAAAAAAAAACAGTTAATGAAAAATGCATTTGCCAAAGTTCAGCATTCCTGTAAAGGGCTACATGAATAATTAAGTTTTCTTAAGAAATGCTTATGTTGCGTTTCCAAGCCACCAAATCTATTTAGTATACTGCATAGAGATATTTTTATCCTGTTGTCTCTGGTCTGGTTTGAGATTTTGAAAATAAACCTGACAACAACCCAACTGGAAAGTAACTGAATTAAAGCAATTAAAATTTTTTTTTTAAATAATTAAAAAAATTTGAGAAGCCAGTACTTCTTGCTATCAATGTCTTTACCATCAAAGCCATAGCCCTCCACCAGCATGCAATTGCCCAGGTCTTACTGCTGCTCATTTACATAGTGAATTCTGATAGGTACAACAATTAATGCATTTAATTATTGGTAAAATAATGTCATTGTCTATATAATGACATTTATTATAGGCTACATAACATCTTAAACTAGATCCTGATTCATAAATTAATTAAGTTTGCTGTTGTTGTAAAAAAACAACAACAACAACAATGAAATCAACAATTTTGCGATTTTACCCACACTGTTATTGGAAATTTCATTGGTGTGAGAAGTGACAATTCTCTTGCCAGTGCTTGAAGAGACCAATTTATGCAAGGTAAAGACACATTAAGTAGTAGAAGGCATTTTGAAACACTGCAACAATAAAGTGACACTATGGTCCTAGAAAAGCAGTGTGTGGAGTCAAGAAACTTAAGAGTGTTTTGGGGACATACAGTATTAAGATACATCTGGCTACTGTTAAGGTGCCATTAATGAAGTCACTCAGTGGCACAAGATACAAAAGTACTACACTGTTGGTTGGTTAGCTGCACAGCTACCATCTACATGTATTATAGTGTAGTTGAACATTTGTAGCTTCTGTTACATATAAAATGGGAATCATTTGAAGCATTTTGGTTCATGTTCTGATGGTAAAAGCCGGTGTGGTTCCCTTGGAACAACAACGATACTCCCAGTTGGATAATAATTACAATATCATAATTTAGCAGATGCTGTTCTCCAAAGCGACTTACAGTGAGTGCATTTACAAGTCAGCAGGTCAGCTCAAAGAAGCTAACAGCTAGGCAGGGCTGGTTGGGGATCAAACCCATGACCTTAGGCCGTGTGACCACCATAACTACTAGACTATTCCGAGCTCCCTGGGTGTATATTTGCTTTGAAGTGATAATTGACATTGGTGAAAGCTCTGACACACTAGCATACATACACGCACGCGCACACACATTATCTCTTTCTCTCTTTAACACCCAGAGCTCATTAGGTTTGACTATCCTTCTGAATCTTATCTGGGGTGCTGGCAAAGCTGGAATCCATGGATTCCCATAAGCCTTCTTTCAGCCCACTCTGTTCAAACTCTGCTGCTCCCTGATCTCCAGAACTAACCACACCAGTTCATCAGCTATCACCCTGCTACTGCAAGTCAAATGTGGGTATGGTAGTTCAGATGGTGGCAACAGTAATGAATCACCTGTGTTCTGAATCTCATCCTCACATATGCCTTGTTCTGATTGGTTGAAGATGGTCATAAAAACCACCTGCAAGGATTTGATTTGATTGGCACTACCTCTGTTTCAAGAGAGTTCCCAGACTGATATAAAACCTCTCTGCTCGTAGTGTGTTTTGATTGGTCAGTTATGTACTGTACAGCCATCGTGTCGATATTCAACAACTGCACTACTTTCTTCTTTACCTAGATGAGATCAACTCGGAAGGTTTCTGTGTGGCCTGTGGCCTTCGTGGGCGGCTTACGTTACGAGTCACCTAAAGTCAACGCAGCTGGGAAGGTCTACGGATGGAAGACAGTTTTTGACCCCCACCGGCCCTTTGCCATTGACATGGCAGGCTTTGCCATCAACCTGAGGCTCATCCTCTTCAAGCCACAGGCATACTTTAAGCTTCGAGGGGTAAAGGGAGGCTACCAGGAAAGCAGTTTGCTTCGGGAACTTGTCACACTTAATGACCTGGAGCCTAAAGCAGCAAACTGCACTAAGGTAATCCCCTATTCTCCTTTTAAAAACATAAGTCATGCAGTGAGATATGCCAATGTCGCATGCTTGTAAACCTCTTTTAGACCCCCACAAATACTGACGTATCCATTTTTGTGCAAACACACAGCCTTCAGGGAAGAAACGTCTACTGGTATAAGCCTCTCAAAAGCAGAAATGGGTCAGCCAAATGCTTTTAACTATCCTCCATTGACCCAACCAGCAGCACGCACACACAGAATGGGACACATTCTGCCAGCTTTGCCTTGATGCACATCCCATTCAGTGAGGCACATGAAAAGAGGGGATACAGGGCCGTGTGTGCGATGGTGGAGGGAGGGTTGAGGGGGTGGGTTGAGGGTGTACCACTGATTACAGATGAGCGGAGGGAAGGGATGAGGATGCCATGTTGTTCACAGGAACCTCATTTCCTTATAATCTACCTCTTCAAACACGAGTGTGACTATTAACCTCCCTCAACACCTGAGCAGAGTGGGAGTGGGCTCCCGGCACATCTCAAACGTACCTCATGCATAATTCATGCGCGCTGCCGCAGTGAGATGAAAGGAATGAACGCTCCAGCACAGAGGGGAGAAAATGAACACTTCTCATATTTATTTTCCTCTTGTCATCACTCTCCCTGGTGTTGGTCCAGTCACTGGAGCCATAATCATCAAACCCACAATTGGGTGCTATATTATGCAACGAAAATAACTTATTTTACTTGCAAAAAGCTGCGCCGTTGATGGACTGTCCATTTAAAGAAGCCATTATATTACATCAGAGCAAGAGACAGTGTTGCATTTAAGAGACAAAAAAAAAACGAGTGCCACCCCTATTCGCTTCGCTCTAATGCGGAGTTCATGCCCCAGCAGCTTTTACAGCTCTTTTCAGCAAGCTTTGTGGTACCGCCACCACTGGCCTAAGTATACCGCGGAGTGTTTGCTGAGAGTAACAGGCACAGCAAAATATGGATAGTGTGGAGCGCGTTGTTCATTTTGTCCTGTGTGTGTGTGTGTGTGTGTGTATTTCTCATCAGATACTGGTTTGGCACACAAGAACAGAGAAGCCTGTCCTGGTTAATGAGGGAAAGAAAGGATTCACAGACCCCAACGTGGAAATATGACAGCATTTTCCCCATGTGGTAAATATGTAACTAATAATATGTAATTAATTAAAATGTAAATATATATTTTTTTATGAATTATGTAAATATAAAATAAAATACACTAAATGAAAGCAGGGAATACCGATTCAATGCATTCCTGTGTGCAAGTCTTCAGCCTCTCTCTTTACTCTCTTCTAGGCTCTTGGCTTTGGACATAGAAGAGTACAACATTAATACAACTTGGAGTCGCTCACCTAGTGCAAGCAGTGTTCATATCTAAATAATCTGACAAAAGGTGCGATTTATTCTCCCTTTACAAAGTGTGATACTGGGATTAAACCAGTACAAATGTATTATATTAAAGCACAGATTCTTACAAGATGGCAGTATTTATGAGATCCAAAGTAATGCCATTGCACGCGCAGAGCCAATGACATTTGAGGAGACAGATGCATGCGCTCTACACAACCATGGCAGAAGATCCAACAAAAGAGACAGCACAAACAAAAACATCATAGAAGCAGCCCATTCAACCAGTCATGCCCAAACAGTCTGCAGAACATCTCGGGACCTGCCGTCCTACAGCATGGGCCTAGACCTTGCACATGGTTTAAACTGAGAGGCTAGAAATAGACTGCTTACAGACCACCGCCCAACCCAGTACTGGATGTAAGAACATATAGCCTATGACCTATGCCGTTGTCCACATTGCTGTGGATAAACAAGTATATGAACAATTTATCAAATGGTTGATAAATTGGTGGTTGACTTTCAGCAAACACATACTGTATGAAAAGGGAGGGAATGTCCTTTTTGTATGATTAAGACATGTTTGCTTTTATTTTATTTAATTGGTTTGTGCTGTTTACATGCATTTTACTTGATAGTTCAATACTACTGACTCATGCTCAAGTTTTTGCCCTACTGTATGACATGCATATGTACTACCAACACACGTCCCTTATGCTTGGTAACTACTGTATAGTCTACATTTAAGCATTTAAATCAGAACACTCAACTTAGCACTTAAACCTCTTTAGTGGTAACAAGTGTAAATGTTTAATTATCAGATCAATCAGAGGATTAATAGTGAATTTTATTTTGCGGGAAGAAAAAAATTACTGTATTACATTTAATAGAAAGTTGTGGTTGGAGCGGTAAGTCAGTCACTCACACCTCACCCCTATCATTATTCTTTCTGGCATGGCACAAGTCATTTAAATTTAAAAAACACAAAATTACTTCCAAATGCTGCAAGATTTGTAAAGGGTTTCACAGTGAACAGTCAATGTCAGATTTAATGTTTTTACATAGCAGTTTGTCCTGTTCATGCCATACTTGTGCACAATCTAATTGGTTGTGTGCCAGTGTACAAATGAAAGGAGGAAAAATCCCAAATAACATAAATAATTTTCAAATTAACTTTAATGTATGAGTAAAATGCAGACTCTTAATTCCAAAAATAAAAAATAGAAAGATTTAAAGTTTAACTACAATAAAAATACTTGTGTAACTTTAAAACTTTGAACAATAGCTGCACATTTACTGTCATTTCACATCTACAGAATTTAGCAAAAACAGAGCCCAACATTTTTTCTGTTATTTATTGGCTGAAACTGTACACATTACATCATAGCAAGAGCAGGTGATTGAAAAGCACAACATAAAAATAGTGGTCAGAACATCCTGCCCATTAAGTATTATAGATTGAAATCAGTATTACATTGTTTATGTAAACATAATGGAGAGTGTTCTACAGTATTAGTTCACATGGACAGTTCCTGTTAAGTTAAACAGTACATGTGAACCACCATAACAATTTTAATATACACCTCTATAAAATAATCGCTCTTCATCTGTCTGCACCATACTGTAAGTAATGGTAGGCTCTTATCTTTACAATGCTCAAAAGACAGGGCTACACAATAAAGCTACCATTCACAAGAACAGAATCTCACTTTAGAGATAATTTACTCATTAAGCTCTCATACAGTAGTGATGTCAGGTTATCTCTGGGCAGCTCCTCGCCACACACCTCAAAGTACATTCTCGCAGTTTGAACTCATAGACAGACACAGAATCTGTTAAACATTTTAAGAAAGAAAAATAAATGATATAAAAATAATAATAAATAAAAATAACATCTTGTGATACTAAATTTTGTTTTGCTTTTCAAGATCCAAAACATATCGGTTACACTTTGTACCAGTTTTTTGTTTTTATTTCAGCATTGACTGCATGACGTTGGGTTGCACGAACGTGTGCCAAATGAGATCACAGACAAAATAATCTGTTCTATTCTAAAAAATGTTAACTTGCCTCTAACTATTTATTAAAAATCAATCTTAATATATTTATGTACATATTTATTTCATGTATGAATAGCAACTGAGCTATAAGAAGCAAGTGTCTATATATTTATACATACAGTATGTTGTACAGTTTACACACCAGTTTTAGAAAATTTATAACAATGTCTTTTTTTTGCTTGACATCAAAATCAGCTGTAGATAAGATTTGACAGTTGCAACAAGAACTACTGTAGCAATAAAATAAAAAAGATATTTTAAAAATGAACAACCCAACCCCCTTCTGGAGCCCCTATTAGGACCATTGACTAACCGATTGTTGCTGTATGTGTGCATTCATGTGATAGACTAGATACTATAGATATGTCAGCCCAAACATTTTTTCGGGCATGACCAGTTAAAGAGCAGATGTTCTCACAGCAGAGGCACAGTTAGCGATGTCTATGGCATTTCAAATGACAATAAATGTACGGTATATCTTACCTACAGCAGATTTCAAATCAATCCATTAAACCTGAAATGTACTTCATGTGCTTTTAGCCAGGACAACATCTGTTTCAATTTAGCAACAAAACAAACTAGAAATAAGGTTAGTGACTTTAAGTGGTTAGTGACCATCATTTGCTTTATTTTGAGTCACAGTTGTTACATACTATGTGTTTTTTATTTATTTATTCAAATTTGGCTGTGTGGTTAATAACACGTTTCTGACAAACTCAGAACACCGATTTATTTCTGCTTTACTCGATCTTTAAGTGATTGTGGAGGCAGGTTGAGGGATGACTGGGCGTCATGTAACCTACCTTGAGCAATTTAAATTAGCACCACTGCTTCAGTGCCTCCGTAAAATAATGTAAGTGCGAGATACTGTTCATTCTGACGTCATTGACCTCTAAGCAAAGGCCACTGTATATGGTAGCAACTACACTGCTGCACTGCACTGTGCAATGTAACGGACGGGCATGGACCTCTGGGAGTACATTGTACACAGCTCCTCCCGGTACAGTAACTATCCACCATGATCACCCTCCCTCGTGTAATTCACACTGCTGCATGTAACGCTCAAGATGGCTGTCATTTTTCCCCCGCACTGTCTCTATCATAGAAAGATAAATGATGACATTGAATTGAGAAAGAAAACAAGTGAGAAATGCATCGCCTGTGCATTGTGCCTTCTCGTAACTCTTCACTAATTTGCCTAAAATGCTGTGGGCTTTGTGCTTTCATCACAGAATAGGATCAAATGAGACTGAGGGGATTAAGAAGCTTGGCACTTTGTTCCAGTGTGATGCAGCTGTTAACTTTACCACAACTTCTCAGTATTCCTTGTCAATACTCACAACTAGAAGTTCTCTTGATTCCCCTGCTTTGTTTGTGGCGACAGTAGCCTGCAGTGTCTGCCACTATTACAGCTCAGATGGTAACAGGGTTGTGTGCAGCAAATTCTGTAATGCTACAGTAGCATGCTTTATGACTGTAATTCATGGCAGAATAATGCAGTTCTGTGGCCTAAATATTAAACACAGCTTAGATCAGATGTGTATTCACAGTCCCTTCCACATAATCACCACGTACAGTAATGTCCTAGTATAAAGGAGATAACTAGTCAATTTTGGAAGACTACAGTTTATGACTAATAATTAAAAATCTAAACAAAATGTTCCACAGAGAATATGTCTGAAGAACTATGTCAGTCTGAATGACCACCGCATTCCAAACAGGAAGCAAAATGTAATGCGCATTCAACTGTTTTGCACCGAGTGCCGTGTGCCATTGGTTGTGGATGGCGTAGAAGAGGCTCTGCCTCCCACGAATAGCTCTGACATTACCCCCTCCCCCTTCCTCCCCATCTCCCATTTCCAAGCCTCACGGGACGTCGACCGCCATGCCGTAGTCAGGGCTGCTGGCAAACTGTATCTTACCGTCCGCTTCCTGCTCTTCAAACACCACGACCTGTGATGAAGACAAAACGACAACCATAGTATCACAACACAAGTCAGAGCAGAGAAGGGAAGGGAGTGCTGCAGTCAACACATTTCACGCACAGAGAAAGTGAGAGTGGGAAAATGAGAGAGAGTGCTGCTTGAGGCATTTTGGGAAAATGCTGCCGAGTTTAATAACATGAAAGCCACAGGGGGCCAAACATCACCGGTTGTACAGTATATTGAAACTGTTGACCTGGGATGCACCTCACATTGGCATTTGATGGGATGGGTAAAGCATGTTTCTAGTGATCCTGTATTTGACCGTGTCACTGTCAGGCTATGGCCTCCAAGCAGCCAGCCGCCTATAGCCATGACATTCATACCGACACACATTCTCTAACCACTCCTTTAACCCATTAAGGACCAAGGGTTCGTGTAAAAATGACTCCCTAAATCTGGAAGGTTTTATGAAAAAATCTGATATTTGACTATTTTACTAATAAAAACATTTCTCAACCTGTGTAGCAGATAAATGCATAAAATAAAAAGTATTTCTGAGCTGACAGCGTTGGCTTTAATAATAAATAGTAATGTGCGACTAATAGTAAATATACACTTTTTAAAAATAATCCATGAACATCGACATATGAAAATCTGAAAATTTGTCAGAAATTAGCATACTTCAATACAATAATAGCATTAATAAATCCACAATAAATAATTTAAGGCAGAATAAAAATGCACTTCCCACAATACTATAATGTGTCACAATGCATTTATATGCAAACGTTAATAAAAAGATTATCACATGACCAAATGCAACACAGACATCCCATCTGCCTGTAAAGGAAGATGTAATGTGTATGTCCCATATGTCCGTAGATGCCCAACAAAATGTAAAAAGTTTGTGGAAACTGAGAAGTATGTAATCTGACTAAGATGGTGCTGCAAATATGTAAAAGCGGACCACGAATAGCCAATTTAAATTTAGATGCATTACTGTGTAATATGGGTTTTCACTCCACACAAACACCACCAGCAGGTTTGCAAAATGATTGCCATGGAACATGGTCCAGCACAACTGTTGAATTTGATAAAGCTTTCTTCTACCAAATTAATCAGTGTGAATGTGGTTTTGGTGAGGCGTCCATACCTGGTTATTTCCCTGGTGAAGCCATGGGCCTGGGAGGTAAAGGGTTTGCTGAGGTCCAATGGACCAATACCGTCCCAGATTCTGCCCGTTGATAAACACCACCCCTTTTCTCCAGCCCTGAGGAATTAACCAGTATGGGCAAAGTAAACCATTTCTTATCAATTGGCATAGAAGAGGAAGAGGCTTTTGTCTGACCTGTGACCACAAACTAAGCTTATTAAGATACAGTATATAATCATACATTAGCAATGATTATAGCTGTTTTATATACAGTAGACTGCAGTGAATGGGGTAAAAACACAGAACTACACAATTTTAAACATGTCATACTTTACTTGATATTTTCTTCTATGGCAACATTTTGTGACTAGACCATGTGAAAAATGCCGACGGATGGACAAGAGCATACTCACTGGGAGCTGGATGAAGGTGTCTTTAGGAGAGCCATTCACATGCAGTCTAGCCTGGAAGAATCCTGGAAAGCTGGGCTGCTGTTTGACAGACTTCCAATGGCCTGAAACCTGAAGTCTGAAAAAATGTAATATACTTTTAAATCTATTATAATTATTTGTTAAGCATATTACTACATAAACATGTTCTTGCATATTTGTACATATACACTGCTTACATTCCTTTATTGATACTGTAGTTTGACTAAAATGCTGATCCTAATTTAGCCGGTTTATATATTGGTGAAATGGGACATTCAAATATGCTTTAATTTCTGCATGATGTAAGCCCTGTTTGAATTACAAGTATATGCCATGCGTGATGGGGGAGTAATCAATTGTTTGAAGCAGAAAAAGGCAAGTATAATAAGAGGAGCAGTCTAACTGAGGAAAATTGAAAAGAAAATTAAAGACATAAACCTGTTTAAAAAACCTGGTTTCATATCCAGACTATGAATGATGAAGTCTCGGAGGGGCTGCTTGTTCAACTCGATATCTCCAACAAGACCTGGACAGTTTTAAATACTGCTACTATAATAAGATTCTTACATAGTCTATCATAAAAGACTAACCGTTAGCTATATGAAGCCATTGATTAGCCATTGGCAGTTTGTACCTTTAGATTGTTCATCCAGCGTATTTCCATAATTCACTCTTCCACCGTTCTCCACCAGTAAACTCAAAGTCCTTTCTCCCTGTGATATATAATTACATAAAATATGAAAGATTTTTGTCCCAGAGTTTTACATAAGCAAAACAAGTATAATAAATGGTGAAACACAGTCTTTTCACATAAACAGACCAAGTCGCATTGTAAGTGATCCAGGTCCAAGTTTCTACGTATTAGTTGACTTAGTTTTACAGTAGTTGGTGGTCCAAGGATTATGCTTTGTTATAAGTAACTTTGTCTTTTACTTGATGTGGGGCTAAGTGAGACGCCTTAGCACCAAAGGCATTTATCAGACCCCAAAATCCACAGATGCTCCTCCATCTCATACCTGATGTACCCCAGTAGTTGATCAACCACAATATACAGTATGGAATACCTTCTCATCAAGAAGAGAAAGCTCTTGCGTGCTGTAATCCAGAACACCTATAAAATGTTTATCCATGTAAACCTACACAAAAGACAAATGTGTTTTTTATGAGCAAGCTACTACATAACCTTCAATATATTGATGGTCTGCACCACTCCTCGCCTAGACTTTAGAGCAGCACTCTCACTAAACATAATATACTGTACAATATTCATCTAACCTACTGTAAATTATTGTGAGATAATCATTGTTCAATACTGTACACCAATATTACCAATACCATCTCTATTGTTTTTATGCCTAAAATATCATGCTTTCAAAAGCCACTGACAAACAACATAATGGAGCCACACCATGCATTTAAGACCTGGCACTGACTTTTAGGTTAAGCAACAAACAACATTTGGTCAAACACAAGTTAACTCTAAACACCTGAGTTTCTGGAGGCCCATTAGTTGATTAGTTGATAAAGATGGTGGAAACTTATGCTAATACATTTGACGTGCATTTTGGCATTCGTCTGACAGAGAACACTCTAGTGACTTTTCTAACTGGGAATGCGTGAACCTTTCCTGACCAGTGCTCTATCTCTGACATTGTTCTTGGAGCTGAGGGTTCCTCCACTGATGATGGTGGTTTCATACAGGGTGTAGCCATATGACTGGCCATTGTTATTGTTGACAGGAAGATTCTCCATGTTCACAGGCCTCTCTGATTTCACAGGCTATAAGATAACAACAAAAGGTAAAGATAACCATATTGTCCAAAGTATATATAGGTTCCTCTGACCTTGTAGTAAAACATGGTATTCATGCTATGCAGCAAAAGAGATAATACATTCTTTAAATGTCCCAAAAGCACTCTCAATGATAGATGTGTGTTCATGATTCCACCACCTCCAAACCGCTAATATTGTTGTCTGTCATTCAGAACATGAATGTATTTGATTAATTTATAATACTAGTGGGAGGAGAATTATGCACTCTTCGCCAAACCATAAACCATGCCTGCCATAACTCCATTTACCATACAGGTTAACAAATAGAGACAGACTATTAATATTCCACAGCCCACTAAATCCGTTGGTGTAAAGCACACACATACACACGCTCAAGCAAGTGTGTGGATGGTCAGGGGCAAAGTAATTGTCTTCTGAAAGCAAAGCAAATTGCAACAAGGAGTGAATTATTAATATAGTAAGTGACTGGAAGACTTGCTACTGTACACCTGTCTTAAACATAAACAGCCTTGCTATGTACGCTGTAAATGACTTGACTCAACAGAGTCAGATAGAATGCACATGTAGATGGGCAGGTGGTTAACGACCTACCCCCTGAAGAGTTTCTCAAGCATGAACGTCTCGTTTTGGATTCATCAGTTTGTCAACATAACCAAACGCTTCTCCCAGCCCAGGAACATGTTCTGAAGCTATTGAGGTGATACACTGTACCTCATCAGAACAGTTTAATTTCAACACCCGGACATTCCCTGCTGGCCTGAGACTCAACTGGTGCAGCAGAACACATCTCATTCTATCTCTGCCACTGCGCTATACCAGTGGGATTGACTTTCATTATTTGCAATCAGTTGATAATTAGAGTGACATTCTCCATTCTTCATTAATAAGATAGAGGAACACACCATATGCTAAATAAATTAAGAGGATTTAAAATTGGATCAGATTGTATCGCATATTCCTGACGTTTTTATTCTAAAGCCTGGCCTCATTCGGAATTCTTCTTTTAGTATGGATAAAACAACAGCATGTTGAGCATATATAAACACACTGTGCTACACGCTTTTTTTGTTTGTTAAATGAATGTGGGTTTGTGAAAGGCGCTATATAAATGTAAGTTATTATTATTATTATTATTTATAATTATTACACGTTTCAATGCACAACATTTAATCACGCTTATTATTGTACTTCCCCAATGCTTGCTTAGTATTATTAGTATACAATCACAAGTCTGTCTGCATTGTGGCTCACCTTTTCAGTAAAGAGCAGGCTGTCCCACAGTGACAGGTGCTTTTGGATGACAACAGGATGGTAGGCAATTCTTCCCTGAAGAGAAGGCATTTCAGGTAGCGGCTCGGCTGAAGGAAAACAAAAACACCTATTTGCTCTGTTTATTAGCCTAGCACCTGACCTTAAGTATACATTTCTACAGCCATATATAATGTATACAGTGGTCCTGAGGGTCATATCACCACAACATTTCAGAAAACACAAACCATATTGAGAAACACAACACCAACAAAACAAAACATGACTTTTCAGAAAGTACATATTTAATATAACAACAATGACAAATCAGAAATCACGACCGCATTAACACCAACAGAAAATGGTGTAGCCTATCAAGAAGGGTCATCGCTGACTGGACACACTGTCATTATCATTATGATTTCATGTGACAACAGAAATAACACCAAAAAGTAGGGGTGTAAGAAACCAATGTACCAAAGGGACCATGTACAAAATACATTAACCTCAAAAGAGAGGAAATATGCTTGCATTGAACAATAAGATTTTACATAAATCTTATTGTTCAATGTTGTACAATGACAATAAAATCCATACCAGTCATTGGTAAACCAAATAAAGATAGTGTTTTCTCTGTTATTTGTATGTCAATCATAATGCCAAATTATCCTTGTCAACTTGTACACATTTGGCTATCTGTGCTGGCAATATCATGCCATGTTAATTTGTGAGATTTAACACAATTAAATAACGCTAAACAATATAAACTTGCATGCTACAGTACATGCATGCAGAATATGCAGATAATGTGCTTTACTGTGATCCTACACAGTATAGCAAATGAGAGCCACAAAATACTGTGTCAACTCAAGATGATCCAATTAGAGAATTAGGTTATATGTTTGTGGTTACGGAGTAGAGCACAATACCTTTTTATATTCAGGCCACTGCTCATTTATTAAGTATACTCAAAACAAAAATAGAAACACTCAAGAAAAGTCTATAAAATTATTGTTTATCATCAGAACTTGTTACATTTACATGCACACAATATTCTGTTTTTTGCCCTTATTCCTAAAATGGCTACTATAAATAAATATTCCACTAACACATCAGATAAAATTACAATAAAAAATAAACACCCACGTCCTAAAAAGCTATGCCCTTTAAATAACTTACAGAGGAATTCCCATACATTTCAAATTAGTAATGTTAGAAAATATGGAAAAATACAACAGCTTTTTGCAATTTTGCGTATGTTAAACAAAATTTGATATTTTTGCAGATATCTTACCATAAGCCGGCAAAAGATCAAAAGTCTCAAATGTAGTAAAAACCCCACTTAAGAGTCATAATCTGAATCTACTGTATTCATGCTCCTAAAACCCGATAAATATCACCATATCCTACGTCTTAATTGGAAAATGCTAAATTTGGAAAAAGGCCTAATTCGGAATATCCAAATGGAATATCCTGCTACCATGACACCTAAGCATTCAGAATATTGCCATATCGGAATAATAGTGGAATACTAGTGCGCATGTAAACATGGCTAGTGAATTGAACCAAAAGCCTGGTTTATTTCAATAGACACAAAATAGACACAATAGACACAAAACATAGGCATTATAAATAAGTAATGTTTAAGAAGGGATTTTACGTAGCCTGTTTCAAACCATCCTGATGTTGAAGCTCCACAATATTATAATCAGAATAACAAACAATTCAGTAATTTTCGCACATATGAATTAACAGACAATAGGACCATGTTCAACCAATCAGAATGACACCCATATCCCACCAATGTGGGAATAATTTTAATGAAATAATAAAAATAATAAAAATAATAAAAAAGTGTCTGACTGCATTTCAATACGTGGGGCAGAGCTTCTGAAGGAGTTAGTTTGATTTGAGCTCAAAGTTAGCAAGCGTTCTCGAGAATGACTAACCCTGCCTGTTGTCGACACAAACTGAACTACCCACCTAGTCCTAGATGTGACCGATTGGTGGCTTCCTACCCAACTGAGTAAAGTTGGATTGCATGTAAGTAGTATTGCATGTATTGTAGAGGTCAAATGCTATTACCGGTATATTCAGTTATTTATGCATGTTTCAACATGAAAACACTTGAATACAATGATAGATGAGTGAATTCATTAATTATTTTAAAAAAAATAGAATCTTGATTGGTTGCAAGTTTGTAGTAGTTTTTATATAGCTTTTAAAGGTAAATTCAGCTATTGAAAGCTAATTGTAAGATAAGCATTTAGTCAAATTCACCAAATATCTCCTCATATTTGTTTAGCCTTTGTTTTGCTTTTGTTTGAGTTCTGCTCCATGATGCTTCCATTCAGCCGACTATACGGACGAGTTACGTGAATACACCGTAGAACTATAAATAAGGAACATACACACGCGGTAGTACTCAGCAGCTTTTCAAAAAACTTACCATTTGTAAAACCATGTGTTAAGTTTTGCTAGCAATGGGCTAAAACAATAAATAACCAAAGATACATGGATTCATAATTATTAGATTAAAGAAAAAAAATATATATACTGTATATAGGCAAAAGTTTACTTACCCTGCTGTACCGTATTATCCTGTATAGGCAGCTATGTTTATCATTCACGTATGCATTTAGAATTTCCTTTGCTTTATTCTACCTACTAATTGTAGAAATGTTTGTCTACTTGACATCGCTATAGCTTAGAAGTTACCATGAAGGGTGGTGGCGCCTCTAAAGTTATTTATTTGCTTTGAACTTGGAAGGAAGAAGACCGTAGAAGACCTACGATGGTCAGATATATTAACAGCAGGTTTTTAGAAAGCCCACCTGGCTATATAATAAGTTAATTTTAACTTTCATGCATTATGAGTCTGTTCTGCTCTGATAAATGTTTATGTGACACCACCTGAGCTGCCGTATTACGAGCCATTGACGTGAAGTGTAGTTCAGATTTACATCTGTCACGGTTGATAGTAATGGTGGTTACAGTAAAAACAGCAGCGTTTCTCAGTAGTTGCTGCTTGTTTATTGATGTGCCTGGGATTGTCACGAGTGTAAGGGGCCGGACAAATAGGCTTATCTATAATCACGCGTCCTCCTATTTATGTCTTGCTTGATTGACCAGGATTTTAAATAATCGAAAAAAACGACATAGGAAAATTACCTTGGTTAGATTTTCAGTTTCGATTACTTATCGGTTATTCGTCCAGTCCCTTTGCATCATAGTGCGTTTCGATGTGTGCGGCGGTGCTGCGGAGGGCGCTGAGGAATATTGTTTTGATTTCAGCTCTAATTTAGCAAGCGTTGTCAAGAATGATTGATCCTGCCTTTAAAATGGTTCTAAAAAAGGGTTAGAGTCTACTCAAAACATATTCACACAAACAGTATCTCTGCTTGTAATCATCTCATTAGGTATTGTGTACACACAAACTGACCAGTTTAAAACAGTAGAAAAATAAGTAAATAACAGAGAGAAGGATGGAGAGAACAACATAAGGAGTGAAAAGACAGAAACAAGAGTGACAGAAAAGAAATCAAGGCTGCTCATAGCAACACTCACTGTGGTAGCGGCTGAATACATTTCTCAGAAGATGGTACTTGGCGGTGTAATCCCCAGCCTCGGATAATGGAGCATCATAATCTGAAAGATAATGCGCCATCAGAACAGGGAGAGAGGCAGGGATGCGTCTTGCAGTGGCAGATGATTTCACCATGCTCCCGTATCAAACATCTGAAGACACCACTGTGTGACAAACATTTAAGGTTATCTTGACTAAAAATACACTCTTTTTTTAAAAGGTAGAAAGCCAGCCATAAAAATGGCCCATAGACCTATAGGCTACATGACAAAAAGCCGTTTTGGGGTCTTACACTTTTTTTTCCACCTTTAGGCTAGTATAATGTAAATAATTACATACTATTTAGTTATGTTATCAATCTCGGTGAGTGAAATACACCTAATCAACATGTATTTACATTCTTCAAATTCATTTAGATAGCATGCTACCTTGGACAGCTCCCGTAACACGCAGCTAAAGATGCACTTTATTAACGAGCAATTTACACGCTGCTTTGGGAAACAGGCGTAAGTCTATCATAGCTAACAGACTCTTAAGGCAACGTGACACGTTAAACCGTCTTAAGAGTGTCGCTATTGGGAAATGGGGCCCTGGTCTCTTTTACATATAAATTAAGTTAATTATTATTATTATTCTTTTACATATAAAATCAATAGTGTTTTAGAGAATTTATACAGTATCGCACAACATAATATTGCGATACTCTGGTGTATCGATATTTTTTTACATCCTTAATGTTTACGATAAAAGTTTAAGTACTTAACATGTTTTTATAATATTTTTCAATGATTAGGCCTGAGGATGCACAAATGCACTGGCATCCACTGATCTACCATATGCCTGATATGTGCATACAAGTGTACTAGGAGTTTTTTCTCCTCCTAAAAACTGGGATTTTTTTCCTGCCCTTTAGATCCTTCGCAACCTTAACAAAGAATAGGAGGCTGGATTATTCCGCTATATCCTTACATAGAATACAGTTCTTGTTTGCTAGTCATGTTTAAATTAGACACCTTATTAACTCAACAATTTGGAATACTACAGAGAACACTGTAGCTTCATTGCTTAGAGTTACACAATGCAAACAGGCGAAGGACAATGCACAGTGTGGAACCACTTTCTGTAATGGCATGAGATAACGGCCTGATACCGAATTCATAATAAACTGGCAGTTTCAGACAGATTTCCTTGGTGGACATCATGGATAGCCTATTGTATTGACACACCCCAGAGACTATACGTGAGATAGCCGCATGAAAGCCAAGGTAAATAAATGCTGCCACATGCCTAACACACCTAGACAGCGACTCCATTTCCATGTTTGAATGTGTGTGCCAGGGCTGTCACAATATCAGATTTTCCCTACACAATTATCATGACCAAAATAATTCACGATAACGATATTATCGCAGTATCTACAGAAAAATTATAATTCTATCAGTTAAATTAATCTTCAACTGCGTTTAGCCTATTGTGTGTTTTGTGTGAGGTCAAAGCATTTTTTTATAATCTGTAATCGCAGCAGATGGAATGGTGGAGAAAAATTGAGTGGTGTGAGATCCTTGATGGGATTTTATTTTTGTGACTCACGCAGTACATTGTGATGCAATGTTTATGTTTTCCATGGAAGGGGAATATGATGGCTAGAGGCTAATACAAGGTAAAGGGTAAGTTAACCATGTTTGTTGCATTTGATAACAATCGCTTTGGGATTGAAATATTGAGATTAAAAATGTGTTGTGATGGTGGTGACATTTTGCAATGGGGCTGCCAATGTGCTTGCTAGCTCAGGGTAGCTATGCTTGTTACCAACAAACTAGGCTTCTCTAGTTTCTTCAATACACCAACACGTTAGGGAGCTGGCCTTGTGTTTTAGACACAGCGGAAACAAAAACCACGCAGCATTTTAATGTAACAACCGGAGCTGCGCCGATGGGCAGCGCGCCCCTCACAACTCATAAGTGTGCGCTCCTCCGGTCGGTGCCCACCTGTTTCCCAGCGCACAAGCGAAGGCTTGCTTCCTTGTTTGTGTGTCTCATTCATAGAACTACCGCTATGGTCTCAATCCGCTTGGACTGCACTCGCGCCTGAAACCTCACGCTTCATTTAAAGTCGTGGGCCTGTCGGGCTTAACTGGAGGCGCTGGATTGTTAAAATAATATTATCGTATGTGTATTTTCAGCACGACATCAATATTTCATTTTTTATTATCACGGTTATTGTCAATCCCCGCGACCCGACTCCGGATAAGTGGATGAAGATGGATGGATGTTTATCGTCAATACCGGTATATCGCGACACCCCTAGTGTGTGCGCAACGCCAAACGCTTTGTAATTGCTCAGCAAAATTACACTTAACCTACTGAACACATTGAAAAAACCTACTACACGTATTGTAGTTTTTAAATAAAGTGTGATATTATTTCACAGTTTAGTTTGAGTAGGCTAGTATAGATGGGTAGGCAATAGACTCATTGCCACAATCCCTGCAAACCCTACATCGTAGTGACAGGGGTTAATTAATCCATGAATGAGAGAACACATGCATTTCTAATAAGTCGCTGGATGTTGTTTTGTTAACTATAAAAAGGCTCAGTGGTTCTAATCTAGTGTTAATTGTGAAATTAAAAATGTGTTTGCTACAGTAGCAACGTATACAAGAGCTCAACATACTCTGCCTGCCGCTGGGGGCGAGTGTGTGCAGACTTGCACTTCCAGACTGACTTCCAGAACTGAAACCACAATACCAACTTCCACGGTTTCACGGTTTCGATCTCAGTTTCAGAACCGCCACACCCCTAATGTGTACATGTAATTATAGTATGTTCTCTGCAAAGTCAGTTTCATAAAAGTTCTGCTTTAAATAAGGAATAAATAGCGCATGGTATTAGTTATGCCCAACAAGCTATCAAAACAACACATACCATAGCTTGTTATAATAGGCTTAGGTGATGTTCGTCCAACAGTAAATGCCCCACTCATAAAGCCAAAGTTGGTCCCTCCATGGAACATGTAGAGGTTCATTGAAATGTTCTGCTTCAGGATCTCAGTCACCACATCTACCAGGTCTGTAACCCCCCAAAAAACACCCCTAGATTAAATATTTTGGAAATATCAAAATACTATATATAACATACATACATACAGTATAACATAAATGTCTAAAAACATTTTTAAAAACACATCTAATATAATAACCAGACTTCCCTTATTCCACCGCAAATGAAAAATGGACTAACCTCTGCAAACTATTACTTTAAAAGGTTACTAACTTACTATAATTCATGACATTGGCAAAACTCACCCTTACACACATTTCCTAATTTCTAAGCACTAATTAACTACCCATGTTTTGTATGGAACATGGGTGCCCAACTCATTTCCTATTCAAATTGGGCTTTAGTATTCAGATTAGACCGAATTTAATCATTTGAATCACAGGCTGAGCTACAGTGAATAACAATTGAGTAGAGTCAGTGAAAGTGATTGACTTGATTAGTTTCCTGTTCATGACGCTAGCTGAGACCAACTGCTGGGTGTGATGAAGTCTGAGCAGAATGCAAAAGCCACATCAACATGTCCCCATAATGCAGCTGTGAACATTTCTGTTCCGTTGTCCCTAAAATGTAAAACACCAATCGTTCAATTTTTCTGTTCCCAATTAGGTAAAAGGAAGTATGCTAACAGACCTCACAGTAGAAAATATGTAAATATAGACTGTGTGGTTTGTCTAATGTGAAAAGTTGTTATGCATGGTTTTGCTTTACTTTTCCAAGCAAAATGAGTATCGCTAATGGTCCAAATTTCCACCTAGTTATATTAATGTTACATTGGTGTTTAATGGTCCAATTTACTAGATTACATTGCTGGTTATGTTAATGTTACATTGGTGTTTACTGTTAAAACAGAATGTGTTGCTTTTATAAGGAGAAAAGCTGTCATGGCTGGGATTGCTTTTATTGTCAACCTTTTGGTCACAAATGACTGCAACAGAAGGAAAAATTTGGTCCAGAAATTATTATTTTGCTTGTCAAATAAAATTCTATATTATTAATAGACAACCTCTCTGGAAACCATCACCTTAGCATGGTAGAGAGGTCTGTATGCCCCTATGAACCTGAGGAGGCCTGAAGGAAGGACGCCTTTCTGGACATGTTGTCCCGGAAGAATCCAGATGTGTTTGCAAGGGACTGACGGGCCCGAAGTGCTGCCGTGACAGAAGCAAAGCAGCGGATGTGGGAGACGTTTCGGAGAAGCCATGGAGAAAGACTTTTGGCCGGCACCAAAGTGTTCCAGGAAAACAATCAGTCACCTCAGGAGGGGGAGGTGGGGAACCATCCAAGCTGTATACAGTATGAATTGGATGCTGTTGACCTCTACTGAGGAGGTAATTGGGCAATGGAAGGAACACTTTGAGGAACTCCTGATCATCGTCAATTTCCCTGGGGTAGGTCACTGAGGTAGTCAAACAACTCCACAGTGTAAAGCCCCAGGGATTGATGAGATCTGTCCAGAAATGCCAAAAGCTTTGGATTTGGAGGGGATGTCTTGGATGACAAGCCTATTCAACATTGCGAGGAAGTCGGACAGTGCCAAATGAGTGGCAGACCAGGGTGGAGGTTCCCTTCTTCAAAAAGGAGGACCAGAGAGTGTGTGCCAATAACAGGGGTATCACACTCCTCAGCCGCTCTGGTAAAGTCTACTTTAAGGTGCTGGAAAGGAGGGTTCGGCCGATAGTCGAACCAGATTGAAGAAAAACAATGCGGATTCTGTCCTGGTCATGGAACAACAGACCAGCTCTTCGCTTTCGCAAGGGTCCTGTAGGGGGCCTGGGAGTATACCCATCCAGTCTACATGTGTTTTGTGGATTTTGACAAAGCGTATGACCGGGTCTCTTGGAGGATACTTTGGAAGGTTCTGCGGGAGCACATCCAAATCTGAGGCTATGGTTCTCAACAGGAAACCGATGGAGTACCTACTCCGGGTAGGGAATCCTTACCCCAAGTGAAGGAGTTCAAGTACCTGGGGGTCTTGTTCACGAATGAGGGGACAATGGAACGGGAGATTGGCCAGACAATCAGAGTAGCTGGGGCGGTACTGCATTCACTTTACCGCACAGTTGTGACGAAAAGAGCCGGAAGGCAGCGCTCTCGATCTACCAGTCAATTTTCATTCCTCCCCTCACCTGTGGCCATGATGGTTGGGTCATGACCAAAAGAATGAAATCATGAGTACATGGCTTCTGGGATGACCAAGGACTAGGTGGAGAGATTTTATCACCACGCCGGCCTGGGAATGCCTTGGAATCCCTCAGTCAGAGCTGGTTAATGTGTTTCGGGAAAGGGAAGTTTGGGGTACTCTGCTTGAGCTGCTGCCCCTGCGACCCGACTACGGATAAGCGGTTGACAATGGATGGATTAATAGACAATCTTGTCAAAATAGCTCTTACCATCTGCCAACTGTCAGTCAGCTGTCAATGTCAAATATTGTGTAAATGTGTGCATGATCTGTGCTTACTGGTTCTCTATCTGCTTCATCAGCTGTCTCGTTGTCTGTAATGTGTTTTACTAATTGAACTAGGTTCACATGCACTGATCACTGTTTCTGTGAACTTTTAAGTGCTTTGGTTTAGGCACTTGTGATATTTCCTCTGTTACATTATTGTCTACTAATCTAACATGGATAATGGCAGTTCTTAACCATTTACATTTGTTTGGTTGACTAATTTTCTGGCCATCATCTGGCCAGGGACTGCGGATAAAAACTAGCAATGGTTGGCTAAGTATTGCAATTGTAAGTACAATGTTTACTCATGTGCACTGTTCCTGTTCAATAGGCAAATAAAGAATTAACTAAATTGAGTTGGCCGCCAACCATATTTAGCATCACGCTGTGTACAGGGTACACACAGTTAGGATTTTGGATTGTTATAGCCTACTTGGCTCACATATAAATATTTAGCAAACCTATAGTACAGTACAAGCAAGCACCCATAAGCTAAAAAGCATGTCACAGCTGCACTTAGTTGAATCCATGCCATGAATTGTTAAATTAATGCTGTCAGAGATCACCTGTCTTAAAATTACCATAGGAAATTACTGTCAGCACAAAGAACCTATTGCACAGTAGCAAAAAACATTTTTCAAGCCTGTTTTAACTTAGCACAAATACGCCATCTCAGACTCATCTTACCCTCAGCAGAAAATATATGGTGAAGATCTCCCCACAAATCAAACCAGCCAGACCAATACTCCATCACCATCTTGGGCTTCTGAGGCTAATCAGGAGAGCAGAAAAATGAAATGACAATGTGAGAAAATACAGGGGAAGGACCTTCCTGTGTTTCACTTGATACACGGATGGTAGATGCATATTCTTTCAAGCAACTTGCTAATACTGCCTTTCACAGTCTCTTTATAAGTCATCTTAAGCTAGAACTACTGTACACCAAGGCGTGGACTAGCGACTGGGCGTCTTCTAGCAACAGCCTATTTACCATGTCAGCCATCGCGATTGTGCATGTTAAAGCTCGTGCGAGGACGCTCTTTCAGCTACCTTCTGAGTCTGCGTGGTAAACACAGAAAACAGAAACAAGGAAGTTGCGGGACTATTCCTGACAGCTGGTAAAGAGCGAACCACAACACAGACACCAAAATCTAGTAGCCTAGTTCTTGTGTTATCAAATATAGGCCTTTCTATGCCTTTTGTTGATTCAAAATTAAATTAAGAGAAGACGAAAGAGTAATAGGAAACATAAACAGGCGAGCAACACTACTCATATCCATCTATTTGCCGTGATTTGGAGGCATCATGGTGAAATGCAATCATTACAGTTTACTTGTTTTTGGGCTGCTGAATAAAAATATATGTTCTCTATGTTATTAGATTTTTGTGTTTTGTATATTGATATTACTCTGCAGGAAAGCCTGAAAAGCCTTTACCTAAATTCTGATTAGTGGAAACGCTAGCGATATCCTTCACCTTTCGCTGCCGACTCAAAATTTGAATCATTAGAAAAAAAATGTATAGAGCGTCGGGTTTCTGTTTATAGGAGCGGTCACTCCAGTGGCTACACCGAAGAGCAAATAGCAAAGAGCGAAATTCGCTGCGGTGTAGTTCACGTTGACATCACAAGATTATAGTTTCATCCAGGATTTTCCTGTATTGTATTCTTATTACTTGATGGAATGTGTATTGTAAATTACTGCAATGGGTTACGTCTGTTTAGAAGAAGAAGAAGAAGATTAGAAAAAGAGTATAAAGCTACTATATACTGTAGAAATATCCTGTTTAATACAATTTTAGAAATTGTGTGCATTGATGGACTGCATAATTATGATAAATGTTTAAGACAACCATACAGGAAAGGGTATAGATTAAGGACTTACTTGTATTCTATCCAAGTATTTGATGGCATCCTGATTTAATTTCTGGAAATTGATGGTTTCTAGTGCTTGATAAAGAACAAAACAGGACAATGGTACATTAGACAAGTATTTATTAAACCACGTATTGTATTAACAAAATAAATAATGGGAAATCATGAACTATATAGTTCAGAACTAAGGCTGGTGCTCCAAAACAAACATGTTTATATGATTTCTTTCTCTCTCTCTATATATATATATACACACACACATACATTTACAGTATATTTATACTATTAGTATAAATAGTATACTGGTCTCATACTTTTTCCATGCCTATATACAGTTTTTATATATATAGATATATATAGGGATGGCACCAACACGATACTGATATCGGAAATCGGTCCGATACTGACTTAAATTGCTGGATCGGTATCGGTGACAAATGGACAGTTGTAACCGATCCATGTGACTAATCCAATTACATTAATTTACACACATAGGTCTACTGTCAAGCATCAGCCATGTCTAACCTACCTAGGCCACACTATCAGCAGCAGGTTTCTCAAATGCATTGATGTCCAAAAATAGAGATTGGCTGTCATTTACTTTGCAACTTAACTTAAAACATAATTTAACAATGGAATTGGATCGGTACTCGGTATCGACCGATACCCATAGTGCCGGTATCTGTATTGGTATCGGGACTGAAAAACTGGATCGTGCCATCCCTATATATATATAGTTAGTGTTTGTTTGTGTGTGCGTGTGTGTGCGTGCGTGTGCATGTGTGTATGTTTTTCAGATGGTTTGACAATACCTCCATTCACTCCTCCATGCTTTAGTCCTCCTTGGTTGTCTGAGGTCAGCAATAACTCTGTGATGCCCCTGGATAGTAATGCCTGAAAGGGGGGGGGGTTGTGGATGCTACTTCCAAAATTCCAGTTTGGCTTTTTTTTTTTTGTGAACGCTATAAAATCAATAATGACATGAAACTTGTCTGTGTTAAAAAGAGTAATGCATTATGATTCTTACCTCCTTGATGAAAGACATGTATTTCATATCTTTAGCATAGGATCCGTATTCATTCTCCACCTGAACTGCTATGACTGGGCCACCCATGGAGTACTGTAGTGTATTTGATTTGAGCCAATCAATGATTAGCAGCATACATTACTATTAAATCATCAGTCTATTGACATTTTAAAGTGAAATGGAATATATCATTGAGGTGTGTCTGTGTGTGGCAAAAAATACTGTATATAGGCGGAACTCATTCAATTTGACCATTATCAATGTGCACTGTTACCCATATGCTCATCATCCTTACTACATGTAACAAGAAATAATGTTTGAAACATGTTTTGAAAAAGCTAAGACACATTTTTGTATACGTTTTCACATATTGTTTGGAAATATATTTAGATTATGATATACAGTATATACTGTACATACCTGATAAGGTGCAACTCTCTCAATAAGTTGATCGAAGAAGGAGCTGACTGCCTCTGTAAATCCTGGGTAGGTTGTTCTTAATTTAATTTGTTTATCACGTAGCAGCCAGCTGAAAACAAAATGTCACTGTAAATGTTTACTCAAATGTAAATTAATAAGGTAAACAGATGCTCCACCAATACACACTTTAATTTACAATAAAATACAGTAATAATATCACATTCTCAAAATATAAAACAACTCCAGAATGTCACACAGAACAATGACACAAAAAAACAAAGCCAATGCTAAGGTCTTACCTAGGGAGCCCCCCTAAATCCCATTCGGCACAAATGTAGGGCCCTGGGCGTAGGATCACCCAGAGACCTAAACTGGCTGAAAGCTGGAGGTAAGCTCTAAGAGAGTGACATATAATATTCCATAAAAGGCTCAGTATAGAGTACAAGACCATTCAATGAATTAAAAATATGAACTGAAACATAGGCAGAGCAAGGTAATTTGTTTTGACATCTGCACTAACACACACTACTTCATACTAATTGGGAAATTAAATAAATGGGATGAATGTCACATCACTTAGTCACCATTCCCAAATGTTATGCTGTAAGACTATGGCCTGCTCACAAGTATTAAAAAAGCCCCAACTGCAGTACAAGGTAACAAAAAAGCAGTGAAACAGTGTCACCTGCTGCAAAAAAAGTGGATATGCAGCACAAAAATACAGAGAGACTTGAAATGATTCCTTACTGTAAGTCTAATTGGTCCTGGAAGTTGAAAACCCCTCTCTCTGGCTCATGCAAGTTCCACGGCACATATCTAAAAGATGATTAGCCAATGTTACTGTATGTGTGACTTAAAGTAAAGGACATGCAGTAAACAGTCAACTGGTCTACAACACATCCATACCAATTAAATAAATTAAACTGTGTCATGTTTGCTTTAAATTATTGATCCTTGTTGATGACAGTTTTTCTTTTTTTGGGCATCTCTAAATGTTGTTTATATCCCCATGATCAGTTCAATTTTTCAGTGAAATAATATGTGATTAGTCCTCTAGCTAGCCATAATGCGCCATGTGGGACCATACGTTGTGAGAGTGTTGAGGCCACATGCCCTCAGTTTAAGCAGCCTGTCTTTCCAGTAGGCCCTGGGAACACGAAAGTAATGTATGGAGCCGCCTAGGATCCGGTAGGGTTTTCCCTCCAGAGTGAAGTGGGAAGAATTGGCCTTCAGTCCCTCTGTATGAGTCATTATCTTCACTTCAGTTGGACCTCTGGGGGCAAAAAAAAAAGCTGATGTAATTGTTTGTGAATCCATCAAAAACTTTATTAATTCAATGTGCTGTCATTGTTTATATCAAGGTAAAAATAAAACACAAGTAGGTTAAGTATGTGTCACAGTATGTTTATAATGTTTACTAAGCAAGCATAGGCCTAATAATAAGAATACAGTGTTATTATTAATTAATAATTAAAATAAATTATTGTAAGATTGGAATAACTAAAAAATATCTACATCATGATCCATGATAGTCTGATAGATACCCCCGGCCCTTTACATTTTTTATTTATTTTTTGTCTGACTGATAACGCTACAGGGCAATTGTGTAACGCCCTCAAGGATTTGTAACCTACCAAAGTGGAAATAATGCCTCTAATTTTAGCATATGGTGAATTACCTAACCAGTAAGTTACATAATAATAAAGTAGCATGCATAGTCTGTTATGTAATTTAAAACAATATACAATGATTTGTACATGCTATATTCTACTGTACCTTGATACTCCTAGTCCTACTCGATAAATGATTCCAGCGAGAGATAAAAACAGCAGCAGTATGAGTCTTAGCTTTAGAGTTAGCCGAATACCCATGAGGCGAATACCCATGAGACTTTCTTACGTAGGACTATAACATCAATACGATTAAATATTGATAACCTATAAGTGGCCAAAAAAAGTGCTTCCTGTTATGTTTGCGATTTCTGATACACGTGGGCTGATGACGCTATTTTCGTTTTCAGTATAGGCAGATTCGTGTGTCAAGTCATCAAGTGATCAAGTGATATTATTTTGAATTGCAATAGTGAAATCATTATGTCTATTGACTAATTTGCTACTTGTCAAACCTAATTTGCAACTTGTTACCAAACCCTCAAGTGTTCTGAAACATCCAGGATTACACAAAAGCCTATAATATAGGGCAAAGGTTATCAGCATTGTGTCAGCAGAAAATTGCGCTACACATGACCTTTTACAGGTCCTGCCAGTTCCAGCAGTATATAACCATTCTGCATTGAAATTACTTTTTTTTATTGTTACTATTTGTGTATCATATTTTCAGTTAGATAAGTAAAAAGTTAAATAAGATTACAAATTAACCAATTCTAAATACATTTGTGTTCACAACATCAACCTTTGTGTTTCACCTGATTTACCATACAAACTGTTTTTTTTCACAGATGTTCAGGCTCCTATGAAGGTATTATTGTGTTTTGCACCATTTGTAATCGCGCTATATGTAGAAAAATTGTAAACTATGAGTTTCAGAATTTCTGACTTGTAGATTATGATTTGTGCACCTGTAATGGAGAACTTGAGAAGGTGTTTTGTGTTCTTGTAGGAGTTTGCAAATACTTAAGCATTTATCTATGTGACTTCAAATGTACTGATACACGTGTGCCTACTTTCTACAACTACAACTTCAATGTGCTCAGATGTTTTACACCAAAAATACATTCATAGGTCATCCTCATAGTAGAGTATAGGCAGTATGCAATTCATATTTGTCACATTACACTTGGTGTTGCTGCTGTTACTGTTTTGGATTTCATTTTGTTATTTGTAGTTTCTTAGGTGCTGGAATATTAACCTGTATTGTCAGTTAATTGTCAGATAATTAATAATTCCATTTTCTAAACCAGTTCACTTTGATAATAACCCATTTGTTGGTTCATGTGGAGCACCTTCTATTGTATGATAGTGTTCTATCTATTTATTTTTATGGATGCAAAGTAGGCTATCTACTTCATATGCATATTTTGCTGATGTCCGTTGCCCCTCACAGACATGCTATTGTAATCGGGATCTGGAAAGAGTTGTTTCTATCAATCTTTACATATTCCATGGTGGAACAACCTTTGGCTTTATGAATGGGGCGATGGACTTTGGCAAATCTTAGATTACCAGTTATGGTGGGTATAGTAAAATGTGAAGTCCAAAATAAAATAATAAAGCATGTATTAATTACAGTGATTGTGATGTTATATTATTATTCATATATTTTCCAGTTGTAATCATATTTTATATATTTATGATTAATTTAATAAAAATATGTATACAGTACCAGTCAAAAGTTTGGACACACCTTCCCATTAAATGTTTTTTCTTTATTTGTATTATCTTCTACAGCGCAGATTATTATCGAAGATATCAAAACTATGAAGGAACACATATGGAATTATCAGCTTCATGAGGTAATATTTTGACTGGTACTGTATATGTACAAATAGAAGTTTTAAGAAGTTGTCCAGGAATAGAAAATCACTTATTCATGTTTCAACCCATTTATTTATGTTGCAGATTATGATGCTCCATTATCAGAGGGTGGGGACTGATCAACAAAACATGATCTTTTGAGGAATTTATTCAGCCAGTACCACTAGATCAAAATTAATTTCAGTTAAAGGTATAGTAAGCAATTGTAATTTAATTGCAATTGTCCTGGCGGTCCACTAGTTTACTGTTCTCTGTACCTGCTGAAAAAAGAATCCTGTACTTCTACACAACCCATGGCTCTGTAAATAGAAACACAAACAGTGTGGTGCAGACTGCACACATCACAAATATCCCAGCCTTCGCAATGTGTTTCCAATGTGTGGGGCGGAGCTTCAGAGGGAGGTGTTTTTGTTTTGCTCAAATTCAAATTTTAACAAGCTTTCTCCAGAATTACCATACCTTTAATGGCTAAATTACATAGAGTATGTGCATGCAAATGAGTACTGAGAAAGCAACATGTGTGTGACTCATTCCCTTGATCATTTCCTTGTGTTTAAGATGATTCTCTCCTGAAGTGCCCTCTTCCCCAGAGAGGATGGTTTACCCACCTGTCATCATCCAATAGCAGCAGTCACTGTGGGACAGCCTGCAATACACCGACATGGTATAGAACCACAGTGCAGACAAAGCACATCTGCGAACATGTTAACTGGAAGTAGAGGCTTGGTGTGAAAATGTTGATGGTTGAGGGGATATGTGTTTACAGGAACACATACACACTGCATGGTGTATGTGTGTATGTGCCTTGAGTGTACCTCAGATTTGCGTTTGTTAAACCGTAATGTGGCTTTTTCTGAGCGTATTTCCATTTAGCTATAGGATTTCAAGGTTGTTTATACACTAGATCCACACATTGAACTCTGCCCAAAACAGCATATTTTATACAGGTGTGACACAGTAAAACAAACACACACACACGCGCGCGCCCGCGCGCGCGCACACACACAAACACACGAGTATGCCCGTCTTTAAAATAATTTTAGGAGGTTTTTATTAAATAAATTAAGGCTTATTGAATTAACCAATGTAATTTAGAATATATCTTTGCTTATGCTGTAACAGTGGTCTCTAGAAGTTGACAAATATTAGGCAGGAAGCTAAGAGAATTTTATGAAATGGTTGATATTACAGTTAAATGTAATAGAAATGTAACAAACTTGAATTTAACACATGCATTATGAAATAAAGATGGTGCTACATGACATTGTATTTTTTCCTGATAAAAATCTATTTCTGCTCCAAAACAATGACGCGCCTACTCACATCTCTCCTATTGGATGAATTATTCCTGAGACGTATATTTGTTATTCACAAAACAGGTTAAGAACACATCTACGTAGAAATGCTCTACCCTGTCTTGAAGGACTACCGTAGTCAGGCTGCGAAATTTGCGGAGGGTTTTGGGGAGGTGCATTAGGTTACTGCATTTGTTTGTCATTTCAAGTTAGAAAATAGTTTACCTACTTTAAAGAGTTTACCAGCTTTTCTACAACACTACAGTACGTCATACGTAGAGCAAGTACGAAAGGTTTATGCAGCATATTGCCCAGGCTAAGAAGTAGCCTAGCCTGAGCCAACGGGATAGGCTATGGCCCATGCTGTTATAGATCATTTGCGTTGGACCTTATAGTGTTAGCTAAACTGGCATAGCGAGGCATTTCCGTATGTGGATCACACTGACGTCACCTTGAGATGGATTCGTTGGGGGTCCTAGGCAGTGTTCTCGTCTGGTCTGTTTGCATTGCATTAGGTGGACTTGTATGTGTTGCCTATAAACTTGGTTTACTGTATCAGTTGCTTCACAAGGTAGGTTTCCTTTACATATTCTATAACCTCTATTGTATAGGTGAAAGGCCAGGTGTTAGGTGTTAGACAGATATTCATGTGATGAGAGAAGATATTGTGTGTTTATTTTTTTTGTCATGTTAGACTATGCAATGTGTTATTTATTTGTTTGGAAAAAATGAAATCCTTAATCATATTATTGCTGTAATACATTACCAATACGATAATAACAGAAAAGTTGTAAGGCAGGGGCATTACGGTTTATCGCCAATACTTCACGATCCTTTTTTCTTTACGTGGACTAATAGGACTCCAGAAGAAATAATTCCTAATTTGCTATGATGAAATATTTGATATGCTTCTGACTTGAAATCTGACTGTATGTGAGCATATTTATGGCCTTAGTCTTTCATGCTTTACCCTAGACAGAGACCAATAGCCCACGGCATGGAGGTGAAAGTGTGGCAGAGGTACTTAGGGCTCACCAGGTTAAGTACGTCTTCACACTGGTTGGCGGGCATATCTCGCCTATCCTGGTGGCTTGCGAGAAGATGGGAATCCGCATTGTGGATACCAGACATGAGGCCACAGCCGTTTTTGCTGCTGATGCTGTGGCTCGACTTTCAGGTTTAGTACCATACACGATTAACGTCATTACCTATTGTACTGTATCAGTGTATCGACTATTTGTGGCAGGTGTGGGCAATGTCACAAATAGCTGTGCTTGTTATTATGACATTATTATGTAGCATTGAGATACTAGTGAATTGTTCGAATTAAGATTTTTAGTGGTAGTGACACCTCTCCAGGAACCATCACCTTATAATAAATAAATGCATTAACAAATATAAGTAGTTAAAAAACACAAGAAATACATGTATGTCACGCTTCATGGTAGGGAGAACCCAAACGCGAGTCTCGTGGCGAGAAAACAAGTTTTATTCCAAAAACAAACGGCAAAAAGGCAGGAACACAGGCGCAACACTGATACAGCAGCAACACTGATACAGCAGCAACACGTACATTTACGGCTAACATCAACAATGACCGACATAGGACTGGGGAAAACACTGGGGCTAAATACACAGGTAGACAAGACATGAAGACAGACCATTGGCGTACAACAACAAGGAACAGGCTCAGCACATTAGACATGATTAAACTGACACCTCTCCGGGAACCATCACCTTATTACGGTGGAGAGGTTTGGGTGCCCCCATGAACCTGAGGGCTTCGTTGTCTGGAGCCTTGTGCTCCTGGTAAAGTCTCCCAAGGCAAAGTGGTCTCAGGGGAGGGGCCAGACTAAGAATGATTCAGAAGACCCCCATGAAGAACTTAAAAAGAGAAGGAGTTACCCTGCCCGGAGGAAGCCGCGGGCCCCCTTCTGGAGCCAGGCCCAGAGGGAGGGCTCGCCGGCGAGCGCCTGGTGGCTGGGTTTGCCACGGAGCCCAGTCGGGCCCAGCCCGAAAAAGCA